>CAJQZM010035484.1:23615-47052 GCA_907164665.1 Colias nastes | reverse complement strand
TTCCCTAGAAGGTACCTTTGTACCTTCTAGGGAAGCGCCCTTCATCTAAGACGGTGACTGACCGTAGAGTGCGTGGTCAAGCGCTTTCCTATCCTACCAATAGGTATTAGAAATGCGAAAGTTTTATATGTTTGTTTGTTTATTACTCCTTCATGCAAAAACTGCTGAAGTGAGTTTCATGAAATTTGGCACACACATAGAGGGTTACTTGTATAGTTTGTATCCCCAAAATCTGACAGGAACAGGAACTATACGCGTTTTCCTTTGATTACACGGGCAAAACTGCGGGCAAAAGCTAGTTGTTGACAAAAATCAGTAAATCTTTGATAATAACATCGTAAATGTTTAAACTCGTTATAACATAGTTTTTGTGAGTAATTGAACCCATAATTTTATAATATATTATGAAACAATTACATCCCAGAGACCTCCTTATGTACAATGAACATATTTATTTGATCACAATATTTTCAACTGGCGCCGTTTTCTGTTTGTGTCTTGAAAGAAAAACTTGTACACCATATAGTATTGCATCGAAGGTTAATCAATCGTTATTACACCATTAAATAAGCAATTATATAATTAACAACGTAATCATGTGTTGTACTTACACGGTCAGGATTCCGTACATCGTTATCTTTAAGTGTCTTATCTTGTAAATTAGTTTGAAAGTCGGTTCAAATGTTTGTGAAGAATTTACAAATTAGTGTATCAATCTAATCTAGTCTGGTTCGACCTTCTCATATGATAAGCACCTGGTATGCAGTGCACCTATCTAAGAAAAATATATATTCGACAAATCTGCATTGTCATTGATATGTATTTATAAATAATATTATATATATTTTGTATCTTTCTATTATGTAAAAAGCACTTTATAATACGTGCGAAAAGATAACTGCATATTACTGCAATATATTATTATTACTAGCTTTCCGACGCTTTGTAGAAAACTTAACAAATTATATATTAAAACTTTCCTTTTGAATCACTCTATCTATTAAAAATACTTCATCAAAATCCGATCCCTAGTTTTAAAGATTTAAGCATACATAGGGACGGACAGACAGCGACAGCGCTTTGTTTTGTGCTATGTAGTGACTCGCTGTGCCCCGCGGTTTCAGCTGCAGACAAATCCAAGGATAAAATCTTTAATTTCCTATTTAAATTGTTTAGGAGCTGTGTGTTGAAAAAAAAGGCATAGGTACTTATGTTTTATATAGGACATCAACAGCTATTTTCATAACTTCATACAAATAATTGATCGTGTGTTTTAATAAATATAAAGGCATATAGTCCGTAGAGAGAATATATTATTTTTATGTAAAGGGACCCTACATAGTAAAATTTAAAACTATATATGTCGTTACAAAAACGTTTTAATATTGAGTAAGGTGCACGTATGCACACTTCTTAATTAAAATTTCCGTTCTGCGCAAAATGCAAATCCCATTCATTCTTGACTTCATTTTTACAGTTCATTCAACTTTTTATGCGTATTACGTTAAATGTTTGGTTTTTGCACTGGTTAAAAAACAATTACATAACATTTTTCAAATATTTTTGGATAATACGCCCAAATTATAATTACGAATAATGCCTACATTATCATCATCATCATTATCAGCCTACATTTGTCCACTGCTGGACATAGGCTGAGCCCGGTCGTTGAAGTATGTATGCCATATGTATGCCTACGTATTAAAAGATATTTCAGAAATGTGTAAAAATGAAGTTCAGTTGTTACTGCGTTTGTTAACGCTTCTGATAGTTAATTATTTAACAGGTATCAAAATTTTCATTATAAAAAGTAAATAAGTGTTATATGACTTCATTGAATATTGTTAAATTAGAGAAGCATCTTTTCAATCGAAATTCCTTAAAATGGTAGAGGTTCTTAATTAGCATACTCATTAATTAATATTCTTTGATATTTTTATTCGCTTCTATTAATTAAAGTAGTGTACCACGATTATTTGCATTTATAGTATGAAATGAACTGACTCGATAGTAGTAGTTTCTAATCGCTATGAAGCTGTCTTACTAACACGATTCTGCATTTTCTCTACTAGACTACAAGCCCGCATAGGAAAAAAATATGGGTCAAATGAACCACCAGGGGACATATCTAGAACGATAGAAGAGCATAAAATAATAAGATTCATCACTATGAATTACAATTATTTGAATTATTATTACTTATACAGCATTAATAAACAAGTATTAACCGACTAAATCAGAAAGAGGGTGATGTTTTTTGTAAGTTTGTATAATGTTTACCTATGTCATAATATGTATGTGTAGGCACGATCTAGCCCTTTAACTAAAAGGGCTTGCCAGATTTTATATGTAGACATAATCTCTACATTGTTTTCCATATTATGTTCCTACTAGTAAAGTAGGATTAGAGAGACATATGGAAAACCACTATTTGGCATCATATTGAAGGTGTATTATTAAATTATTATATTATTCCTTCTTTGTTTCTTACTTTTTCTTGTAATATAATATGTTCCTTTCGAAAATGTATTCGAACAGATTGTTTTGTCCAAAACATGTCAAAGAGTTTTAATTTTAAAACTTCTCAATGAAATTCTTCCCAGAAAATATTTCCCAGATCACTCTTAGGTTTTTAACAAATACTTGTTTTTACTACCGCTATGAATAAAATTAGATTGTGTATAAAATCCACCGTTCAAGATAGCTTCAATGAGCGGCATGCTGTTTTAATCACTCTTCCATCTTTGATAGTCAGGTTTCATTACAACTCCTGGGACATTGATTCATGATGTTAATATAAACATACATATAAATAAAATGAAGCTAACGGCTTTTCATTTATATTATATATCTTATTATTAGCTTTAAAATGTATCTTTTTGTATCGGCTTAACTTCGAAAAAAGTGAATCGATTTTGAGGAGATCTATAATAAATAATAGCTTAAAACGTCTATCAGTTTTTCTAATTGTATATTAATTTTAAATTCATTAGCAATTATGAGTACCGGCTTTTAAGTTTTGATTTTAAATAGATCAATTTGCAGCTAATTATTAATTCAGTAACGTTTAATGCAGATAAAAAATAAGAAAAGAGGGTTTTAAATTTGACCCATTTACCAGTATCTAGAATGAACCAAGACAAGATCGTTAGGAATTAATCACATCAATAATATACAGGGTGTCCCACTGTTGGTATACTGAGCTCAAAGGAGCTTATAGTTTTGCATACGCTGAGTGCGTAAAAAATACTTATAAAATTCCAGACACATTTTTTTTTCAAATAGATGAATTCTTGAAACTCTATCCGTATAACAAGCAACCCGCCCAACTTTGCCACCCGCACGTGAGCTATCGTTTAAGATTATGTTTTCATAGACAAAATGCTCACATTAGAGAAGCGGTATATGCCGGCTGCGCGAAGCTAGAGAAGAAAACATGGATTTTCAGGATAAATTTAGCAAAAAATTTTTAACGTAATTTTGTTGTTTAAGTATTTTTTACGTGATCAGTGTATGCAAAATTACAAGTTCCTTCGCGCTTAGTATACCAATAGTGGGACACCCTGTATAAGTTATTATAGCATTGCCACATTTTTTCCAATGCGCCTTAATTATCCATTAAAATACAATGTTTCCAATAACAAGTTTATATTTCACGCTATGCAAGTCTTAAGAGCTGTCTGAACAAGATTTCATTTCACAGTGATTCATTTTTTTATTTTTTATTTTTGTTTTGTAAATCAATAACTTTACGCGATTAAGCATAACTTGATGGATTTGGTGGAGTGACATATTAATTCTAATTGATTGATTGGTTATATCAAAATTTCAATGTGGCAGATTGTCTTTACTCCATGTTATGTCTGTAATTTTTTCATTAAAACATATCTATTGATATCAAAAAAAATTTACGGTAATTTCTATGAAAACTTTACAAATTTGACACGGATTGTTATTTTTCAATGATAATCTTTTTCTTTAGATTGTTTAAAAAACATACATTGACCAACATATCTGCGAAAGATTTTTACATGACCTCAAATAAGTCATTTAATGTTTTATTCATAATCATTTGTGTGTAATGTTAACTTGTGAATTAGCCTCGCTTCGCTTCAGAATACAATGTATGTTAACCAGTTATTGTAGACCCCCCGTTGATGATAAGATCTCTTTGAAAACTTTTTTTTGCATTTTATCAGGCATTCACAAGGAGATCGGATTTTCTGAATTGTGTGTCTTTTTTGTCTCATTTACAATTGAAATAAGACTTTTTTGGGGCAAATGAAACGAAATTCTGCCTGTTTTTTTGGTAACCTGTAATAGGTATTTATTTATTTTACTCTTTATTTCAACTAAACAGTCTTATATACTAAAATATGCAAAAATAAAAGCAAGAAGCAATTTAGTGTATTTGTCGGCCTTATGACTTAGTAGTGATCTCTTCCAGGCAACCTGGAGGTACCAGAAGGTAATCAGCTCAATTAAGTTTTTAGTATTCTCTCTAGCACAATAAATATTCCTTTTTAAAGACCTCTTAATATGAATATAAGCCAATGACCGATTAATGAAACCCAATCATAATTTTATTGCTAATCGAAGTGTCATACATTTCACTAAACTTCATGATCTCATATAATTGGAAACAACATACCTATCGAAATGAATAAATAAATTATATCCACTGCTTAACTTTCACGTCCTTTAACGTATTATACCAATAATAAAATTTGAATGTCTGTTTGTAATTAATAACTTTTTAATAATTGCTTATGTTGATATGGATTAATAAATATACCAAAATAGCGTATTTTACAATTTTCGTCTGTTTGTTTCAGAGATAACTCTGGAACGGCTGGACCGGCTACGAAGGGCTTTTCACTGGCAGATAACTAACGTAATAAGCAGTAACTTAGGCTACTTTTTATACTGATATTTCCACAGGAACATTAGGATTGAATGGGAAAACTCGAGACGCAGCAGCTAATCCTACTTCTTACTAAAAAAATGAATAAATATACGTATAAATCACTATAAATGCGAAAGTTTGTGAGTATAGATGCGTGATACTATTTACACTACTGGATTGATTTAGATGAAACATTATAGCAATATAGGTTATGTATCAGAATAACACATGAGTTATATTATAAGACTTCAATCAGATATGACCACATGTCTTCATGCATTGCTATTTTTCCATTGTATATTTATATGCCAGTTGGCAAAAGCCCAACCTTCTCCATTCTGGATTTTCTACTTTATCCCATATTGTACCCACTTGTTTTACGTCATCAACCCATACTTTAAGCTCTACATATTATCTCTCATGAACCGTCCCTTTGACCTCCTCCTTGGAACAGTGGTTAACGCGTGAGCGTAGTACCGAGGGCTCCTGGGTTCGATTCCCGGTGGAGACGAAGAAAAAAAAATGTCTCGGTCTGGCAGGACACAGAAGGCTGATCACCAACTTGTCCCTAAAAACAATCGATCAGTAAAACAGATAATAGCATAATGCATCTGCCTCCCCACCCCACTAGCGGACACAGGACTTCACTTTCTCTCATGAGATCATCATCAGCATCTCTATAGAAATGCTTGATTTTGCTCGCAGGTTCATCCGCGGGTGAAACCGCGCGGCAAGCTAGTACCTAGTAAATATAATGAAGTTTTATTTTACAAATTGCGAACTCGTTTCATTTGTGAGGCTTGAGAACCGGTCTCAGTGATGCGAGAAACGCTCGCTGCATTTTTTATAATGATGGACAGGTTAAATATTATTATTTACTGCAGTCTGGTTATCGTTGTTTAGTTTTAAAGCTTTTGATAGCTTTTTGAAGAGGGAAATATGATTCTGTATGAATTGGCAACATTTGTTTAGATAATATGAATAATGTAGAGTTGAAATAATGCTTCGGAATTATATTTAGAAAAGAAAGTCGTTTTTGTTTTAACACTAACATCTCAAAAACGCTTGAAAGAATTTTAAAGATTTTTAATTTTCTCTTATTGCCTTATCTTGAAAAAAGTTTACTGGGAAGAAGCCAGAGCGAGCTAGTGATTAACGAATAAAATATTAGATTTTGTTTCATATTTTTGCAATGTTTCATATCGAGGAAGGCTATAGGCTATATATCATCTCGCTAAGACCAACAGGAGCGGAGCACTGTGGATAAAACCGCGGAGCACAGCTAGTAAATTTTATTATGCTGTATGCACAGTCATATTTGTCTCCTTATAACAAAAAAAGACTCCAGATTGTGACGCCCATACGCTAAAAACTAAGATGGCTTCAAGGATACGCTATAATTTATTATCTACATGAAAACATGCACTTATTTTGTAATAACTGATCTTTAATACCCTTTACTGATGGGGGATTTGATTAAAAAGGGCATTGGGCATAAACTGGTACAGACGTACCAGTAGATATTAAAAAAAATCTGAGCCGTCTCAGGACGCCTCTCAGCTGATGCGAAACACCGTACAAACTACTGTATATAGACTATGTACTTATATAAACCATCATAATATAGATTATAGCGCATAGATGTTTCACATCAAAAAGAAAAATACAGTATAGTTTATTAGACGGCCTTATCACTTAAAAGTGATCTCTTCCAGGCAGCCGGGGCAAAAGGTAACAGGTTAATAAAATTAAATAGGTAGGTCGAAAAAAGGTAAAGACCAAAAAATATATTTGATTTAAATTACACGCATAATTTATTGAAAAGCCAATTATAAGAAAAAAATAAACGATGATAATTGATAAGATATTCGAATTGTCCTAAAACGTGACAAAGTTCTAGAATTTTTGATATGAAATAATATGTAGGTACATACCGCAATTAGTGATTCATACAAAATAACAAAAATGTGATTTAGAGATCCGCAAATATTATGAAAAACCAACTTGACTTGGCCAATATATACATTACTACATTACAGGCTACTTACCACCCGGGAACCACGCGAGTAAAGACGCAGGCTAGTACAGTGTAAAATAAATAAATATTATTTTAAATTATCTATATAATAAAAATGAATCGCTAAATGTGTTGGTAAGCGAGAACTCGAGAACGGCTGGACCGATTTCGTAAATTCTTTTTTTATAATATTCCTTGAAGAACGAGAATGGTTCTTATGGAGAGAAAACGGAAACATTGGACCACGGGCGAAGCGGGAACGGACCGCTAGTTATTAATATGTATAAAGGAATTGATAACACAAACGGAAAATAAACGGAACCCAAAGTTTTGAAAAAATATTTGTATTATTTTATTTAATCATCAAGTTATCAATTATTGTGATTACACCGATGATTAATTGAAATCTTTATAGCTTAGGTAATATTTTAAAAATAATAAAGATTATACAATTATAACAATACAGAATATTGGTCAATTCATATATTTTAAAAACACGGTGAGTTTATAATAGCTTCAATTCGGCTGAATACTTCGAATATTACGTAATGAAAAATATTTTTTTCATAATTATGTAAGTGCCGTATCCCCTTGTGGGTTGTATGTATGTATGCTCTGTAGCGAAAACATTTCGATTGTGCGATTCAGAGCGAGGTGTCGATATAATATTATGTATTCTAATTTACAAAGAAGTTGTAATGTACCTATTCAAAGAATGTATGGAACTGTTTCTATCAATAATTATATGTTATATCTTTATGATTTTAATGGAATGATTGGTATATCAACATGGATTGAGTTCTACTGCTTTATAATATTGTATTATAAGGGTCCGTTCACACAGACCGGATCGTATACGCTTGGAGTTGGTCGGAGCGGAGCCGCCAACTTTTTCACATAGACCGGCTGGAAGCTATCTGAAAACGGATGTGCTTGCAATCGGAGCCGAACGGCTGCGCGAACGAGAAAAAGTACGCGATCGGAGCCGGTCAGCTCCTCTTATTATTTCACACCAAGCGCGTTCAAGCATTCGTAATGTCAAAAGCAGTGCACACGCAAAAACTTACTACAAATACTAAAAACTCTGTTTTCATCGTGATAAGAATCTGCTCTCCTCTCCGAGCCGGTCTGTGTGAACGGACCCTAATGCAGTTTTTATGTAACAATATAATGCATAAAAACAAAAGCAATAAAAATTAATGTGTAGTTGTAATTATAACTCGGTATAAAGTTATTTGCTTGTTTATTCGCAATGATAATGTTGTGTGTTTATATTGCGAGCATTTTTAATAACAGTTTTGTTTTTCAGCTTAGCGTTATGTTTTTTCGACAGGTTTATGAAAACTAGCTGCGCCGTGCTATGTTGTTTAACCTGCGGGAAAAATCAAGTATTTCCATAGCTCATGTATTATTCTGGAACATAAGCTACATCATTGCTAAGTATCATCAAAATCCATTCAGTTGTTTTGCCGTTAAAGTGTAACAAACATACATACTCACAAACTTTCGCATTTATAATATTAGGATTATGACCATCCAGTTATCTATAGTGTTGAAACTATAAATAAAAATAAAAATAAAAATAAATAAAATAAATCATTTATTGCATAAAAACATGGTACATACAAAGATATTAAGATCAGAATTAAGGAACATTCATGTTTTTACTATAACTACATAGCATACAATAATTATTATTAATTGACAAAATGAATGAAAATGATTAGATATTTATAGTAAAAATACGAGTCAGGAGTATTGTCACTTAAAATTAGGTTTATACATAAATCATTAGTCATACAGTCAATCAATTAATGTCAATATCATTATTTTATATTATTTATACATTTTTCATATTATACAGAAATTCATTTAGGTTGTAAAAACAATTCTCTAACAAGTATTTATTTAATTTATTTTTAAATCCTGGAAGAGGAACCCCTTGCAAGTCTTTTGGGATTTTATTAAATATCTGAATACCTATATAAGGAACATTTTTTTTGTACAAAGTTAATTTAGGCCTCGGTAAAAACAAATTGTTTGGATATCTTGTTAATTTTCCAATTTCTTTATTAGTTTTAAAATATTGAGGATGTTTTTTTATGAAAATACAAATTTCTTTGATATAAATACATGCAAGAGGCAGGATTCTCAAGTTTTTAAAAAGTTCCCTACAACTCACAGTAGGCCCAACATTATAAATAGCTCTTATGCACTTTTTTTGTAATTTAAATGCTCTGTCAAACTCAACCGAATTGCCCCAAATTATAATACCATATGACAAAACTGATGATACATAGCCGTAGTAAGCCGTTATCGCTGCTTCCCTTGATAGCGTCTGTCTTAACCGCCTTATTACATAAACAAATTTATCAAGCTTCGTGCAGACCATATCAATATGCGACTTCCAGTTACAGTGTTTATCATAAATTACCCCAAGAAATTTAGCGGTTTCGACTTCTTGTATTATGTGTTCCTTGTATTTTATTGTTAGATTGTGAGTTATTCCATTATACGGGCAGAACTGAATAAAATTTGTTTTTTGTAAATTAACTTGAAGATTATTGGATTGTAACCAATGTATTGTTTTTTGAAGTATATTGTTTATTTCTGTTTCGTATGTATTAACATTCGTACACTGCACAAAAATAGTCGTATCGTCCGCATACAAAACACATGGACAGTCGAGATACATTGGCAGATCATTGATATACGTCAAAAATAAAAATGGACCTATTATACTGCCTTGAGGCACACCTCGTTCAATGTTTCTGTACTTGGAACAGTAAGTGCGTTTCAAATTTCCATCTATTTTCGTAATTTCAGTGCATTGTTGTCTATCACTCAGGTACGAATCCATTAAGTCATATGCTTTTCCTCTTATACCATAATTATAAAGTTTATAGAGTAACTTGCTATGATTTACGTTGTCAAATGCCTTAGACATATCAAGCAATAGGGCATTAATAGGTATTTTGTCATTAAGACTGTCCATTATAAGTTTCGTCATATTAAAGCAAGCTAATGTCGTGGAACTACCGTTGCGAAATCCAAATTGCATATTTGAGAGAATTTTGTTTTTTTCAAAGAAGCTGTTTAATCTTTTAATTATAGCCTTTTCAAATATTTTAGCTATGATTGGTATCAGTGTTATGGGTCTATAGTTATTTAAATCTCGGGGATTATCTTTTTTAAACATTGGTTTTACTACCGAGTATTTCAACATAGTAGGATAAATACCTGTTTCAAATGAGAGATTTATTAAGAATGAGATTGGATGGCTTATTATTTCAGCACATTTCTTTAAAATACCGGTACTTAACCCATCGTATCCAACGGCGTTTGTATTATTTAGTGACATAATTATTTTAGATATTTCACATGAGTCTGTGGGCGTTAAGTAAATTATTGAATTCATTATATTATTAGTATTATTGTCAAAAATCTTTTTATGAATATAAATGTCATCTTCTGGCTGTGAATGTATATTATTTATAAAATAATTATTGAATAATTCGCAAATAATATTTGGTTGGTCAGTTGTTAATGTATTCGTTTCAATGACATTAATATCGTTTCTGTGTTCACACTCATTTATATTATCTTTTATAAGATTCCATGCAGCTTTGCACTTGTTATTATGATTATTAATATATTTTAAATTATTGATTCGTTTTGAAGTGTGTATGCATTTCCTAAGTAATTTTGTGTATTTTTTTAACTCTTTGTCATGATTTGATCTGTTACTCCGCGATAGCATGTTAATTATGAATAGTCTTCTTTTAGTCAGACATGATCTTCTAATTCCTTTAGTAAGCCAGCATTCCCTTTTGGATCTATTCTGTGATTTTATTTTAAAAATTGGAAAACATAATTCGTAAAATAACTTTAAAATATTATGGAATGCATTATATGCCTCATTAACATCTTGAGCATGTTCGTATGTTTCAGTGAATGAAAGCGATGCTACAGCTTGTAAGAATTTTCTAATATTATCTTTATTATAATCTCGTTTGAATTCAAAGAAGGGTATCGCTATCTTTGTCATTTTTGTTTGAAATGTCAAGCTTTGTGCGGTTTCATGGTCAGAGAGTGAAAGTAAATGTGTTTGAGCATTTGCATTTTTGATATTACTAATTATTAGGTCCAAACAAGAAGATTTCCTTGTGGGTACGTTTATGTGAGATTGCAAGTTATAATTATTAAGTAGACTATTTATTTCACATACTATTTTACTTTGTTTAAGGAGATCTATATTCCAGTCACCGCATAGTACCAGTTTACTGTTATTTTTACTTTTCTTATAGAGAGTATTTAAGATAGATTCTAATTTATTAATAAATATGTAAGGATCGCTTTTTGGAGTTCTATATATACAGATAATTACTAATTTTAACCGTTGAATTTCGATCCCACAACATTCAAAAACATCTACCGTAGCTATTTTGTGTAGCCAAGTAATTTCTTTAAATACTATATTTTTATAAACTAATATACAAGAACCACCCCTATTTTTTGTCCTTGAGTATGATGAAGCAATTTTGTAACCTGGAATTTTTAATATACTTTCACAACCTCTTTTTATAAATGTTTCCGTTAGGCAAATTATATCAATATTTACATTATGACGTAAATCAATTATCGATGCATATATTTCTTCTGCTTTATTAATCGCACCAGCAATATTTTGGTGAAATATTGTAAATTTATGATCGAAAAAGCTTTTCCGTATTATTACTGATTGGCAGATCTTTATGGTCATTTGATTCTCTCATATCAGTTAAATGTTCAGGTGAAGCATTGTGTACCATATTTTTTTTAATTACTTTAAAGTAGTACGTAATTTTGTTTTTATTATTATCAGTTATTTTTATTTGATTTGGTTTTATGTGACACGGCTTTCTTAGTTGCATCGCTGTTTTAAAATTTAAATAAATGTTTTTATAATCTTCGCTGTCTATATTAAAATTTATTATATTTGTCATTTCATGTATATATTCCCTTAAATTTCCGCATTCATTCCCTAATCTAATAAAAGAGCAATTTGTAAAAAGTTTTACCAGACTCGATATGTGGTTGTTTAATAGAGTCGTGTTCAGATAATCATTCCTGGATACTTGCAAGACGTAAGTTTTAACGTGATCTAGAATTTTTAAAGCATATCCGAGTTCAGTTAACAGAGCAAATGGATTACGATCATTGGCACCAGCGGCCAAGATGACTATATCATGTTCTTTTATTTCATGTATTGTATTAGACATTTTGAGGCTTTCATTTGATAGTGCATAAGGCTTTACAAAAGATACTACGCTATAATTATCATTCCATTGTCCCTCCCTAGATTTTATAATTTTTGTTGATAAACCAATTATTTGTTGGTCCCCAAATATAAAAATTTTTGCTCTTCTATTTGTGTTAGGATAATTTTGTTGTGTTATTTTAGAGCTAATTCCTTTTTTTCCAGTTTCGTCGTCACCTTTGTTGCTATGGCCTTCCGGTATATTTTTTCTTTCTGACGTTAATATTTGTGTTGAGGTTGTATTGTTATTGTAGTTTTTAATGTTATCTTCGTCTCCGTAACTTAGGGTTTTATTGCACTTACTTTCTGATATTGTTTTAATTGACACTCTTTTAGTATATTTTTTTAGAGAAGTTCTACTTCTTATAGTTTCAGATGAGTTTTTAGGTGTGTGTGTATTTGTAGAACTGAGTTTTTCAAATAAAGAAATTTTATTTTTATATTTTTCAACTTCTCTTTTAAGTTTTATATTTTCAAGATTTAGGTTTTCTACTTCTGTGTGAGCTGATAGTAGTTGCACACGTAGGTTTTCTATATCAAGTTTCAGGTTTTGTATTAATTCCGACTCCACACTTAGGTTAGGTAAGGATTTCAGACTATCGTCTGATTTGTCACTGAAAGATAACATCTCCTCACTATCATACATGTTTTGTAGTGAATTAATATTTTCCAACGACCTGCTTTTGTCCTTTTTTCTGTATGTTATATTTTCAATATCCATTGTAAGTATGTATTTAAATATTATATATAAATATCTTTTTATTTTATTGTAATATATACACACACATTTATTATTTGTATTCGTTTCCAGCAAAGTTGTAAATAAAAACTAAAGTGCGTGTTGAATTCAAGAGATTGGAATCTGTTCTTTATAGGTATATCTTTTCTGTTTGAGTATTAATTCATAATTATATATATTTATTTTTATTTTTATTTTTATAAGTATTTGATTTTATTACAATATTTAAATATATCCGTAAGAGTCATCGTTTCAGAGAAACAATTGTTAATCTATAAAAAGATGATAAAGCATTGTTTAATATAATTTAAGTACGCTGCGTGCAAATGACGTCATTAACAGTAGATAATTCAATTTAAGTAAAAATTCCTTATTTATTTTATTAATTTATTTATTACTAGCCTTCCGCCCGCGGCTTCGCCCGCTTTGTTAAAGACCTAATAAATCATATACTAAAACGTTCCTCTTGAATCAAAGAAATTAATTATAGAAAACCGCATCGAAATCCGTTGCGTAGTTTTAAAAATTTAAGCATACATAGGGACATAGGACAGAGAAAGCGACTTTGTTTTATACTATGCAGTAAAAATTCCTTATTTATTTTATTAGTTTATTTATTATAAAGGTTTTTTGGTGCATGATACTGCATATGTTTTAATTTATCAATGCCGTATGGCGATTATTTGTGCAGATAGCCGTACACCAACACAACCATGATTAATATGATATCATTTTACCCACGCAATAATTATACTTTATAAGCGGCGATATATCTCACAGTTTTTTTTTCTTTTATTTTAAAGCATTTCTTTTAAAAGGATTAATAACTACTGGAATGAGGTTGTTAGTGGACTAGCTATCCAATCTGCTAAACAAAAAATGCAGCTCTGAGTTCGCAATCTCTATACATCTTTATAAATGCGATAGTGTTTATCTGTTGGTCTTTCTTTCACGCTGTAACTTAGCTATATTGTGGAATGACTTGTGTGTCAAGAGAGAGTTAGGCACGAGGCTTATATTTATCTAGTAACTATTTAGTAAATTAGAGGCTATTTTCTATTAATTTAATTTCCTTTAACCAGGCGGGCGAAGCCACGATCATCCGCTAGTTTATGATAATACTATTATATTTCCTACAACATGTATTATTGTGTCTAGCCTGTAGTTTCTTGTCGGCTTCGTTTGTTTATTTTGATATGAGAGTGCAATCGTGTTAATAACCCCGAGCTACAACTTGACGCATCCATAATGCGGTTTGCGAAAATGTAGGTTGGTATTAATGTAGATTACTTTAAGTCAGTCTAGCTGCTCGTCCCGGCTCCGCCCGAGATAAAACTAATATTATAAAGCTGAAGAGTTTGTTTGTTTTTGTTTGTTTGAACGCGCTAATCTCAGGAACTACTGATCCGATTTGAAAAATTCTTTCGATGTAAGATAGCCCATTTATCGAGGAAGGCTATAGGCTATATATATCATCACGCTAAGGACAACAGGAGTGGAGCACTGCGGGTAAAACCGCAGGGCACAGCTAGTGCATCATAAAATATAGCCTATGTTCATCAGGTATAATATAATGTAGAGTTTTAACCGTAAAATGACTTCTTTATCGGTTCAATAATTTCGGGGTTTACAATTTAAACAAACAAACAATGAAATCTTTCCTCTTTATAATATTAGTATAGATAAAATATTTTTTAATAAGAAAGTTGATAACAAGGTAGTGGACTGTGGTAAGAAAATCAGGTTTAGGCATTTATGAGACCTCATAAGATGTGTTACGGAATCTAAAAAGCAGCGGAGCTTATGTCGAGAGAGCTTTACATTATGGCATTTTCTATTAAAAGTTGACAATATTGATCTGATGGGTCACCTGATGGTAAGCAGCCATCACCGCCCATTAACATTTGCAGAGGTAAATAACCTACAAATTCGTTGCCAGCTTTTTAAAATGAAATGGATACATAAAGTATTGAAGATGGAAAAAAATTAACGGACTGAGCGGGTTGAAAATTATTAGGATACGGTCTTCAGTAATTGAATGTTTTTTTATAAAAAATGTCTTATATATCTTCTGTATTGCTTTGGACTTTGTTCCTGATTGTACAAAAATAATAAACGAGCGATAAGATGTTTTTTAAATGTGCATAATTCTGCTAATAAAATTATGATAAACAAGAAAGCTATTGTTGATGTGTTGTAATCTCTCTGAACTATCGAGCTACGAATTTATCTCTGTTCGCGATTTTGCTGTACAACCTTATTTGATATCCAAATAAAAAGTAATCTATCTGCTATGTATATCTTAAGTAAGTAATTAATTTGAAAAATGAAAACTTTTATAAAAACCTCAATTTATGTGTTTAAATTATGTGCGTAAAAAGTTACTGCTTATTTTCTGTTGTTTACTGTTGTTGCTTTATTATTGAAGAAACTAAGTTTATTTTTTTCGATTTTTACAACAAATTTTGTTCAAATTATTACACAACTAATTACAATTAATGATATCATTTTACCGCATGAAGATAAATAAGTCTATAACTACTGGGATTATAGAAGATAACTTAAGAACTATTTAATAATCAAATCAGTATGAATATAATGTTTACAGGATTCTAGATTTCTGGATAAGTTCTGTAAAAGAAAATCGTGTTAGTTACACTATTTATCCTACTAATATTATAAATGCGAAAGCGAAAGTTTGTGAGGATGGATGTGTATGTGTGTGTTTATTACTCTTTCACGCAAATACTACTGAAGCGATTACAATGAAATTTACACAAATATAGGGGGTAACTTGGATTAACACATAGGATAGGTTTTATCCCGAAAATCCCACTCTAACGGGAACTATACGGGTTTTTCTTTGAAAACGCGGGCGAAGCTGCGGGCGGATAGCTAGTTACTAATAAACGGGTGAATGGATTTAAATTAGTGTCTAAACAACGATCAAGGTAATTTTATCACGCCGTTTCAAGAAAGTAGCCAAGTTAAATTATAAAACAAAATTTTAATATTGAACATTTTACGATACGGTAAATGAATTTTGCCTATTTAATATGTCAAATTAAATTCAGTACATCATCCAAAAACAGTGTTATTAGTTCCGTGTTAATAATTACAGCTCACACATAATTGTGATAAAGGCGATTATCGTAAGATAAATTAATATCATTCCAAATAATCACTGCACACAATCTCTATTACCTATTACTAAATTTTTAAAATGTTAGTAATGCTTTAACGTAGTTCTTGCTCGTTGTCTTTATGATTTAACTAGATTTCCTATTTTTTAAATTTATTCAGATAAAATTGGGAGAGTAAAAATAATGTGTAAAATAAATAAATAAAATATATAATATTTACTTTCTTACTTATATTAGAATACCTATGCGAGAGTGCGTTTTTTTTATATATTATGTACTTTCTCAGGTCTCAAACTATATTTGTACCCAATATTGTCCCAATCGGTTAAATTAAAAATGGCTTGTGTGTATTAAATAGGTATATTAAATTTCCAATTATAATATTATGATTCATAGAAACTGAAAATCTTATCTTAAAAAGGAAAATTACTTTTATGTTTCATATTTCTGATATATCAACACGGAACTATGAATAAATTTTCACTATAATCAAATGAGTAAGTGTGAAAGTATGCCAGAGTTAATAAATTTTTAGTTTTTAAACATCAACGGATACATTTTTATGGGCCCTCTTCACAATTGGCACCGTTGGGCGAGTAGAGGCAATCATGATAGTGTAGAGGGCATAAATATCTGATCAGCTGTCTTTGTAGATTTTTTTCATAGCCGCCGTATTGGCGGCAAACATCGACGATTATTTATTGGGCCAACGCTGCCCATTGTGAAGAGGGCCTTTAAAGAATAGAAAAAATAGGGATCACGGGTGGCCGAAAGGTCGCTCAGGAATGGCGAAAGATGCGGGTTCGAATTCTGCCTTCGATTTTTTTTATTCTTTAAAAAAATAATTATGTATATTCATAAAGAATTTGGGAGCTTTTAAACTAAAATGTGAATTTATTGACTAATAGATTTCAATGTTACAGAGTTCAAAAATAAAATTAGAATATTCATAAAAATAGACAAAAAAGTGGCATTCAACTTTTTGGTTTCATAATACATTACGTAACACATTAGTTAATGAATAATATTTAAAATTATACAAGGATAAATACAATATAAAATACTGGTTCAAAGCATTCTAGAAATATCAACACCTAAGCCTATAAATGATATTTTTATTTATTTTTATTAGCCCGCCGAAAAACGGGTATCTACATTATATTTTTGTTCCTATTTTCCTTATGACTATTTACTATTATGCAATATTCATGATGAGGATTGATGGAAGTATAAAATAGATTTCTTGTGCTACGGAAATTCGTGCAACATGCTTCCTGAATCTGTGTTCCCCGACGAGTACAATATGGGGGTTTTCAAGCTTAGAGTGAACGTGTACCTACTAGGGAAGCGCGTACCATCTTAGGCTTTCCATCAGGCGAGATTGTGGTCAAGCGCTTCCCTATCTAGAATAAAAAAAAATGTGCGCGTGTACTAGAGTACACACGTAAGAAGTGAAACTTCTTTATGACCTTATTTTACAAAAAATAATTTACTATATACAATATTATAATATAATTTATAATTATATTTTCTTTTTTCCTAAAGCCTTATTTTTTGCTCACCCACCTCCTTTTAAGGTCTCTCCTTACATATTACATACGGTGGCCTGGAAGAGACCGCTACCTAGCGATAATGCCACCTGCACCGTTTGTACACATTATTTTCCTATTATCTGTACTTTATGTGTCTCTGTTTCTTTTGTGTGTGCAATAAATAATTAAATTAAATTAAATATTACAGAAATACGTTAGTCTACTGTCTAACACGCTCGTCGCTTCGCTCCTCGCTACCTATTAAAATATTAACACCGGCCGCTGCTGCAACTCGTTCGCTTCGCTCGCTCGGCTCGTGCGGTAGTTCAAAAGTTAACCTAATTTTTTTTTCTTTATTTATATCAGTTAGCATTGCCCATATATTGTTAGTAGTACTTATTCTAGTGTTAGTAAAACTACATATACTTATTTTTAGATTTTAGAGTTACAAGCCATTTTTTACATTATTGAGAACTTTTAAAATACTATTATCATTTTTATTAATTCTATCCCTAATTGAAAAAAATTTTTTCCTTAATATAGCATAAAAATCATCTACTTTGTATAATACAAACATATGAGATGCACTACAAAAACGTGGCAATCCCACCTAAGATGCTCGTCGCTTCGCTCCTCGCTACCTATTTGAATATTTACGCCGGCCACTGCCGCGACTCGCTCGCTTCGCTCGCTCCGCTCGTGCAGTTGTTCAAAAGTTTAACGTTGTCATAACGTAGGCGTCCCGCCTACGTTATGACATCTACCTGTATGCCAAATTTCAGCCCGATACGTCCAGTGGTTTGGGCTGTGCGTTGATAGATCACTATATCAGTCTCCTTTGAGTTTTATATATATATACAGATAGATACATATAGATACGTATACAGTAGAACCTCTATAAGTCGAATACCAAGGAAGACGCAAAAAAATTCGAGTTATAGAGTTTTCAACTTATGTAGGATTTTGAACACCTGACACCAATCAAGCAAACACGTGTTTACGTGAGTCATAGATTTATGATCGTATACTCCTAAAATGTTTTCTAAGAAACAATAGTGTACTTACATTGTCGGCACATTCTTAAAGTCGGTAACTTATTTTTGTTCGAACAATAGAGGTAATAAATTCCTAATGATCAAGTTGTAAAGGTGTTAAATAAAAAAAAAAAGATGGCGCGTAACGCAAAAACGTTACACTAAATTTTTGTCTAACCCCGATAAAGAAGTTTCACTTCAAAAATATACTTCACGACGCTTGGTTATGTGGTAGGCCGGTACAAACTTAGCTTCAGCTCATATTTTTTAAATTTGTTTAGTTGAAATCGATCTTCTCTTTCTAAGGACTTTAACTGCATTCCTCTATGCATGTCACTATGAAACATACTTTTGATAATTATAATCTGATTTTCTGATAAAAACAATGATAATATAATATGTGATAGCGGCTACGGAGGAATACTTTTAAAAACTCAATTTAATTATCTATACTAATATTATAAAGCTGAAGTTTGTTTGAACGCGCTAATCTCAGGAACTACTGGTCCGATTTGAAAAATTATTTTGGTGTTTGATAGCCCATTCATCGAGGAAGGCTATAGGCTATATTATATCATCACGCTAAGACCAACAGGGGCGGAGGCCGGAGCCACGCGGGTGAAACCGCGGAGCGCAGCTAGTTATTAAATATGAGTAAGTAGTATTTATACGGAATATGACGAATATCCTTATTAAGCTATTGCATAGCTTCTATCGCGGGCCTTGAGCGCGGGGACCGAATCCAGAAATTCCGTAACGAAAAAACCTCACGCTCCCCACTCCGACGTGCGCGGAGGTGTGGCTTGAAGGCACGCTGTGCAATAGCTTTACCGCGGCAGTCCCCGAGTGCCACACGTCTTTTTTTATTTTTATAATACAAAAAAATCTCATTTATCATTTAATTCATTATAATTCCTTAACTTGACAGGAGGAGTGGATAAAACTACCAATTAAATATCTATAAAGAATGAAACGGAGGTGTGTCCATAAATTAGCTGTATTTTTGGGCGTAAATAATTCAAACTCTTTCATCTACACTAATATTACAAAGAGGAAATCATTTTATATTTGTATATGACGAATAAGCTCAAAAACTGCTGAACCGGTTTCTAAAGTTATTATTTACTGAGTAATATATTATGCAAGCTACATACATATTTTTGTCAAGCCAGGACAAGCGACTACGACGGTTTATACAAAGAGCTCTGAATTACGAAGTGCATTTAATCAGATTTTTCCGGTATGAACTAGATTTGAAATAAAGTAGAGCACATATTTTAAAACTGAGTACCGATCCTTACGTTTAGATTTAAATACTTCTATGAAAATCAAGGCACTAGAATCACAAATCTCATTGCACACTATTTCTTTCAGAAGAATTGAACAACAAAACGCGACAACGAAAAAAGGGAATTGAACAACACACTTCAATGCAATGCACCGCGTGGCACAGCTCGTACAAAATACATGTTGTATTTTGTACGAGCTGTGCCCCGCGGTTTTATCCGCATTGCTCCGCTCTTGTTGGTCTTAGCGCGATGATTTATAACCTATAGCCTCGATAAATGGGCTACCTAACATCGAAAGAATTATCCACATCGGACCAGTAGTTCCTGAGATTAGCGCGTTCAAACAAACACTACCTACATATAGATACACAGTAGAAGTCATTTAAACATATTATAACGATTAACCACCATAGCCAACCAATGGATCATACATAAATAAAACGATCAATCAACAAACCGTATAAAATAAATAATAAACAATTTTTACTACAATCTTCGTTCGTATCAAGCCAAACGTCGTATATAATGACGGTATCAAATAAGATCACTCTGCCATTAAAGATTAATGAACTTATCCTTTTTGAATTGCTGAGCCGACCGGTTCTGAAAATATGCACGCACACAACGTGGTAAGGGTGCGATCACACTGGTAAATATAATATTAATAAGTTAATGGGTGAGTGGACGTAGAGCGAGCCTCGGGCGAAAAATGCTTAGTGATGCTGGTCGTTCTGTGTCCATCCGTCTAATTAAGATGTTTATTATTACAAAAAAAAAATGCAGGATGTTTGAAAAGTAATGTAAGAATCAACCATACATAACTGCACCATAAATATGTTTTAATTTTTTTTCTAATCATTGTTGTGTAATTATTAGTTAAGATAAAGTATAAAAGTTTGTGGCACTGAAAATTAATATTTAATTTTATTTATACAGTACACATTCTGCGTTCCACATCGAAAAATATATGTTGTTTTTCTAATCTGCATTAAATACATTCAGATATGTTTATTCATTGTTTGATTTTCAGGGTATAAGCTTTCCTTAGCTGCTCTAGTTTACAATATGTGTTTACTTTTTAATATTTTATTTATTTGTTCATATCGCAATATGAACTTGCCTTTACTTAGCGGTGAATAGCAAGTCACACGCTCCAATCAGCTGAAACTTGTTGTAGAGTAGTAGAAGCAGTTGGTTTTTCAGTATTGTTTATGTAGGTAATAAAAGATAAAAATGTTGTGTGGTTTTATGAAACCACGGTAAAAGTGAAACTTAGGCACAAAACTATCGTATTTGTACGATAATTATCGTACGGTTCCGAACACTGCTTTATACCTACTCGGCAGCCGACCGTCACGCGACATGCGCTACAGTCTACACAGACCAAAAAGTTTGAGACGATGTAATAAAAGTTTCACTTTAAAATACTGACTAATATTATACATATGAAAGCGTGTTTGTTTGTCTGTCTTTCACATCGCAACTGAGCGATTTGATTAATGATTTTTGTGTCTGTTGATAGGAGGCTTGTATAGAATCATATAGTTATTTTTATTGCATATTTTTATAGCATAAAGAAAAGGCATAAATAATCTTATATATAAAAATGAATCGCAAAATGTGTTGGTAAGCGCATAACTCGAGAACGGCTGAACCGATTTCGATAATTCTTTTTTTATTATATTCCTTGAAGTACGAGGATGGTTCTTATGGAGAGAAAACGTAAACATGTACCACGGGCGAAGTCGGGGCGGACCGCTAGTAATATTATAATATTGAATTTCTATAATATACGAAAGCAAATTTCTGTTTGATTAAAAGACTTGTTATTCAATAAGATACTAAAGGCACAGAATACATAATAGTAGCTAAATGCTAAAGGTCAATGAATCCTATATCTATTATAATAATATGTTGTTATAATTATTCAGTATATATTTCTTAGCAGTGTATGTCTAATATGACCATATTATTATAATTCGTTATCATTCGAAATTGTATAATACTAAAACGACTATCCTCTTACTTAAACTGATTCTTTCCACAATCAATCCCTACTTCCCTACTTATATTATAAATGCGAAAGTAACTCTGTCTGTCCGTCTGTCTGTTACGCTTTCCCGCTTAAACCTCTCAACCGATTTTGATGAAATTTGGCACAGACAATCTTTAGACCCTGAGAAAGAACATAGGCTACCTTTTATTGCGAAAAAACAACACGCGGGCGAAGCCGCGGGCGGAAGCTAGTGATAAATAAATATTATGTCATTTAATAATATACTAACTATGTCATTTTTAATTGTGTTTTTATTTTATAAAGTTAAATGAAAACATCCATTCAAAGAGTATTTTTAACCGACTTCAAAAAAAAGGAGGAGGTTATCAATTCGGCCGGTATGTTTTTTTTTTATGTATGTACACCGATTACTCCGAGGTTTCTGAACCGATTTACGTGATTCTTTTTTTGTTCGATGCGGGATGGTTTCGAATTGGTCCCATAAAAATTTTATTCGGATAGGCCCCGTAGTTTTTATTTTATGAGCATTTTTGTCTGTATTTGTAAATGTTGCAAGTGCAAGATTGAAGTCGGTTGTTTTTAACGCAGTTATCACTTGTTAAATTTATAATACTAAGATATTGCACAATGAATTGAAAGAAAATGGAAGACATACTGAACTAGATTGAACTCGAAATAAAAAGGTACTAGAGTAAAGACTAAAACAGGCATATCAGGTCAGTCTATATTTATAATAGCACTAACCAACCAAGCCAAGGAAAGCTTAGCGTTGGAACAATATGAATAACAGCTCGTATAAATAATTTTATATAGACGCTTGAGACGTTATAAAGCTGAAGGGATTCCTTGGACGTCCTAATCTCAGGAGCTGCTGGGCTGATTTAATAAATTCTTTCACCGCATTTTTTTTGTGGCTACCACACCACATTTTGTACCACATGTTGTACCATAGACGAAGCTGTGGCGGACTGCTAATTACCTACTTATAAATGGGTACCAGGATATTTTGTGTGTAAGTAACAGATAGTATTATACACATGTATCAGAGCTTAGCAGAAAAGTTCAGCTTGATATAATAGGTACCTATACAATATATTATGCTTGTATCTATACGAATATTATAAAGTTGAAGAGTTTGTTTGTTTGAACGCACTAATCTCGGAAACTACTGGTCCGATTTGAAAAATTCTTTCGATATTAGATAGCCCATTTATCGAGGAAGGCTATATGTATATCATCTCGCTAAAACCAACAGGAGCGGAACACTGCGGGTAAAACCGCGGAATTCGCGATTTTGATAGTAATCTGACACGTGAAAACAGAACATAGTCCGGAATGTCTATTATGAAAAAATCAGTAGGTACCAGAAGCTGTATTGGAAATTAATTGAGGATTTGATTTTCTAATCTCTAATAGATATTAGATTTATAGTAAAAATGTGTGCGTGTACTAGAGTACACA
>CAJQZM010035484.1:0-23605 GCA_907164665.1 Colias nastes | reverse complement strand
CTTATAAAGGATTTCGACTTAGGCGGATTTTGATTGGACATAAAGAGTTTGAGGTTTATTCTTATAAATTTTGAATTCATAAAATTATAATTGAACACCTGACACCAATCAAGCAAACACGTGTTTACGTGAGTCATAGATTTATTATCGTATACTCCTAAAATGTTTTCTAAGAAACAATAGTGCACTTACATTGTCGGCACGTTCTTAAAGTCGGTAACTTATTTTTGTTCGAACAATAGAGGTAATAAATTCCTAATGATCAACTTGTAAAGGTTGTAAAATAAAAAAAAGATGGCGCGTAACGCAAAAACGTTACACTAAATTTTTGTCTAACCCCGATAAAGAAGTTTCACTTCAAAAAAACACATAAAGGAATAGATAAAAAATATTTCTGAACAACAGGTCTGGATACATCAACTTTCTTTTAGCATAAAAAACATATTTGCATAATATATTGTTTGAAAAAATGTATTCGTATTATCTATTAAAGAGGTTTATACTCATATTCAGGTTTCATACAGGAAAAATAAATTCGAAATAGCGGTACAATCTATACTCATATTATTATCGTTGCGAAATGTGTTTGTTACACTTTCATGGTTAAATCACTGATTTAGAAGAGATTATAAATAAAAATAGTTGAGAACTCAGGATAAAGGGGAAGCTAGAGGTCCGAATCCTTTCATTTTCCAGTGCTTTCCTGTATTCCTCATAAATCCTTTATCACATTTCTAAGTTGGGAATCCATCTGCAGAGGCATAAGACTTTGTAAGGCCTACAAGCTTTACGCCTCTACAATTGTGAATTGTGCATAGACTGTGGTAGCGTTTAGGCCACTTTTTCGAGTGCCGATTATTACGTCGTAAACAATATTAATTTACTTAGGTTAATTTTCAACTAATTATAATAATAATTAATCAACGCCTAAGTTTTCACATACCTACCTAGCGATTGAAATTTACCACGATTAATCAAGAATGAAGGTGTTAGCTGACTCCACGGAGCAAAGCTAGTGCCAATTATATTTCTCACAACCATAATTCAGAAACTTGTTCATAATGACGAAAACTATTTATTAGTGATTTTAATATCTAGTGAGACCACTTAGCATTTGTTAAAAAAATATTACCAATTTAAAATGATTTTTTCTCCAATTGAATAAGGAACCTTTTTTTTATATATTTTTTATTCGAAAAGCAGAAAATGAGCGGGCAGTGCAATTGATGTGATTGCGGGTGATCACCGCCACTCATAGGCAATCGCAATGAAAAGCCCTGCCCCTGCCCCTGCCCCTGCTGCAGGCAAGTGAGTAGCCCGCTTTAGGGAACATCCCGCTTGTGTTGCCGGCCTTTGAGGAATGTGTAGGCTCTCTTTTGGAAGGCATTCATGTAATACAAAGAAGGAACACCGAAGATGGCAAGCTGTTCCACAATTTGGTTGTCCTGGGCAGAAATGCTGCGAAAAGCGCACAGTTATTCGTAGTTACAGTCAGTTTACATACAAAAATAGATATATACCTTTCCCCTTGTGTTTAGGTGTAATAAGTAAATTATTTATTAATCGACGTCTTAAAATTAATACTTAGTTTATGTATCTTATTTTTTAGGCGTAATCGGTTTATTAAAAAATATCAATTACATTTTGCTTCCAACGAACATCAACCTTAATTCCATCGCGAATAGTAATCAAAAATGCTAACTACTAGACTAACGAGGTAGTAAAAATTATCTAAATAATTTATATAAAAAAGAGTTTTATTCAAATAATTAGCATACATTTTATAATGTTGTTGTACAATTTATTTTTTTTATTTTTTTTTGAGAAAATACTTAAAACGAAAATTATGCCTTCAAGCCACACCTCCGTGCCCGTCGGAGTGGGGAGCGTGAGGTTTTTTCGTTACGGAATTTCTAGATTCGGTCCCCGCGCTCAAGGCCCGCGATAGAAGCTATGCTATAGCTTAAAAATATGTAAACGAAGTGCCCGGCCTTAACAAATTATGGTATTAAAATATTATCTATGGTTAGTATTACACAATATTTTTACAATGTGGAAGGAAGTTATGATAATAAGAACAATTAATTAGTATTTGCCTATTTTTATAGCATTTTTATGCAATTCATAACATACTTCAAGAGCTCATTAAATTATCGAACAACACAGAATAAACTAAAAGAGCAAAAAATTGATTCAAGCTATTTCCGAGAAACATACATATCTATTATTATCTACTAGGTAATAATGTGGATCGAGATTTTTTATATTTTGTATGAAAAGTATTTTTTAAATTAGTTACTTAAAGCAAAAGCCGTTAAATTTAAATAATACACTAAAACAACATCTGCCTATCATATAATATGTATTTGCATATTTATTGACCTATTATTTAAATATTATAATTCGCAAAAAAGACTACATTAATATTTATCATTAAATTAATGTTTATCTGATTTATAAAAAAAAATAAAAAAAAAACTATCTGATTGGAAAGGCTTGCGCACGCGCTGATTTGTCAAGAATAAATAATAAAATAAACTTACTAAGAAATTTTTATGTTTGTATTGATTTACGTATAAGTATTTTGAGCTTAAAGTTATAATAATTGTTTTTGTATGTATGACTTCTCTTCAGCGTTATAATATTACTAGCTGTGCTCCGCGGTTTCACCCGCATTGCTCCGCTCCTGTTGGTCTTAGCGTGATGATATTTAGCCTTCCTCGATAAATGGGCTATGTAACACCGAAAGAATTTTTCAAATCGGGCCAGCAGTTCTTGAGATTAGCGTGTACAAACTCTTCAGCTTTATAATATTAGTACAGCTTACATACATATAAAATGCCTTCAAATAGTATAATAGTCGTGTAATAAAATAAATAATTCATATACATTTCAATTAATGTTACAAGTATGTGTGGATAAAATTTCAGACATAGTTTCCTCATTGCTGATCAGCTGATTAACGTATCTCAGGTGACATACTTAATTAATAAATTATCTATATCGGATTAAATCTGAATAAAATAAAAATATATATTTATAATTACATTTATACTTATTAATAATCAGTTTGTCTTATTTAAAACAAAAACATTTTCAAAAAACAATTAGCTTGTCTTTAATATAATGAACAGAATTTATTTTATACTGTGTGTGTATTGTAGTTAAAATTTATGCACAAAAATTATATTGTATTTAGATATAAATAATACTATAATTATTATAAAAGTTTCAAGTTAAATACACATAAATATCGTAATTCAAATTTTAAAATATATGAATATTGTAAAGGTTTAACAATATATTATGAATATTGTAAAACCTTTGTAACCACAATTCTGGCAAATAAATGATTCATTTAATTTCATTTCATTTCAAAAATTCAATAAACCTATTTCGCTTGAATAAATGCCCACGCGTTGGTATGGTATTAATAAAATTATTAATATTTACAAAAACATGCTAAAAATGCAAATCTATTCTTGTACTATACAGTTTTTTTTTCAACCTAATTCTTTTCCAATAATATTTTTGTCATAGAAAATTAATATTTTTGAAGTGAAACTTCTTTATCGGGGTTGGAAAAAAATTTAGTGTAACATATTTTCGTTACGCGTGACATTTTTCCGTTACGCGCTTTATCTTTTTCTTATCCCTACCACGCGTGATTCGACGTATTTCTGTAAAGTTGCATATAGTAAATTATTTTTTGAAAAATAAGTTCATAAAGAAGTTTCACTTCTTACGTGTGTACACTAGTACACGCACACATTTTTTTCGATAAAAACTGATTTTTTAAAAAATTGCATGTAAATTTGTGCAATATGTCTACAGGTTTTTTTTTAAACGCCTTCTTTGGTTTTGAATCATTTTTTGTTTGTTGTATTATGAATGTTTTCATTGAATTTATCTATAGGTACTAATATTATAAAGAGGAAAGGTTTGTAATTATGTATGTATGTATGTATGGTTTTCACGCTTAAACTACTAGACCGATTTCAAAAATTCTTTCACCATTAGTAGTCCGTTTTCTTATGGGAAAAGGTATACATTTTTGAGTAAAGCAATGCCATTTGGTACGAATGTTGTACTCGTCCACCTAAGCCCAAATCGCCCGGTAACCAGTCATTATTCCCCGGTAGGAGGGAGGGAGGGGGGGTTAAAGAACAGAGCGCCCGGCGCTCCGAAAAAAAATTCTGGCGGCTAAATTTGGAGGTTTGAGTCGAGTTTGGTGTCGTTATCAGGTAACTAGATGATGCCCGATTCATTCCCCATACCAGTTCTTTAGGGTTCCATAGCAAAATATGTCACAATCCTTAAAATAATAAACTTTTGGTAGTGACAAAATCCAAACAAACCAGTATACTTTTATATTTTTGTATCAAACTTGGTTTATAAAAAATACTCTCTGAAAGGCCATTTAATGCAAATTATAAAAACATTAACATGTAACATATAATTTATCACTTTAAATGTAAAAAAAAATATACAAAGTACAGAAACGTTCGACAGCGCAGCGTAGGGGACGGCTAATAGACCCGAAAAACAAGCAATACTAACAAAAAAAAAAACAGCCAAGTGCGAGTCTGACTTACTCATCGAGTGTTTCGTACTTATTTGTCCCATACCATGTTAACTGGTCTGGTAGGACCTGGATATCTGATACTCACAAACTTTCGTCTTTATAACATTAGTGTGATTTTTAATCATCTTTAAATTATAAATGAAGTCAGGTAACATTGTTAAAAATAAAGATATATAATAATAAAACGTTTTTGTAGTAATAATAATGACAACCACCTCTACAATTACATAATTCGGTACATTTGAGCTGGCGTTTAAAACACTTCAACCTGGAACTGAAAGATTTGACGCACCGACATCTTATTAATTCAAAGATTCTCTTTTCTTTTTATTTCAGATGGGCAATGAATATTCAGATTTTTTTGTAGGCCCCCAAATATACACAGCCTGTAAAACTGCCCTTAAGGTGTGTTGTTTAAGGGCTGCAGCTTCTGTAGGAGGCAAATTTTCGATTTCCCTTCTTTTTATGTTAAAAGTTGTTTGCGACCCTCATTTACCTTCACAGCGGTGTATGATTTGAAATACAAACATGAAATTATAATACTTATAAAGTTAAGTTCTGGATAAGAGTATCTTTAAAATATCGTGACCGTCCTTACCTATCATGCATTGTAATCACAAACTTTTCAATTTCACTGTCTGCATATTTCGTATGACATTCGTAAATGCCTTCCATGCCTCAAATGCATATGTATGCATAGTTCTTTTAGACCTTCTAGCTTTGGAACACATGATATTCTGTACTAGCCATATCTGTCGACTGTTCTTAACATTATTTTGGCTACTACTACTATATCGTGTGTTCCAAAGCTAGAAGGTCTAAAAGAACTATGGGTACACATCGGCACAGGACGAAATCATCAATACCTGGCATGTAACACTGCTAGCTTCATGTTTAAATAATGGACTTATTAGTAGTTACATATTACTATGTAATGTGTTATGTAGTTACATATTACTATGTAAAATTAAATTGAATCTTAATATTGACATGATTTTAAAAGAGCGATTAAGCAGTTTCTTGCCGGTTCTTCTCCATACATACTGCTTTCCAAATCGGTGATAAATGTTAAAAAAATGTTGTGGCGATTTAAAATTGTTTTATAAGAATTCTAATTAAATAAATAAATGTTTGAGTTTGAGTTTAGACTATTAATAATTCCTTGACAAATAATACTTAAGAAATGGTTTTCTTGTATCAGGTCCACAAAGAACACACGTTTTGCCCTTATTCCATTCTTTTACCAGATGTTACACGAACTCATATTTAATGCAAGACGCAAATAAACTACATTTGAGGCATGGAAGGCATATCCTAAAGCCACACGAGGGTTTGAAGCACTTTACAGTGGCAAATATGCGGACAGTGAAATTGAAAAGTTTGTGATAACAATGCATGATAGGTAAGGACGGTCACGATATTTTAAAGATAATCTTATCCAGAACTTAACTTTATAAGTATTATAAGTACATGTTTGTATTTCAAATCATACACCGCTGTGACAGTAAATGAGGGTCGCAAACAACTTTTAACATAAAAAGAAGGGAAATCGAAAATTTGCCTTCTACAGAAGCTGCAGCCCTTAAACAACACACCTTAAGGGCAGTTTTACAGGCTGTGTATATTTGTCAATCTGAATATTCCTTGCCCATCTGAAATAAAAAGAAAAGAGAATCTTTGAATTAATAAGATGCCGGTGCGTCAAATCTTTCAGTTCCAGGTTGAAGTGTTTTAAACGCCAGCTCAAATGTACCGAATTATGTAATTGTGGAGGTGGTTGTCATTATTATTACTACAAAAACGTTTTATTATTATATATCTTTATTTTTAACAATGTTACCTGACTTCATTTATAATTTAAAGATGATTAAAAATCACACTAATGTTATAAAGACGAAAGTTTGTGAGTATCAGATATCCAGGTCCTACCAGACCAGTTAACATGGTATGGGACAAATAAGTACGAAACACTCGATGAGTAAGTCAGACTCGCACTTGGCTGTTTTTTTTTTTTGTTAGTATTGCTTGTTAGGGTTCCGTACCTCAAAAGGAAAAAAACGGAACCCTTATAGGATCACTTTGTTGTCCGTCTGTCCGTCCGTCCGTCCGTCCGTCCGTCCGTCCGTCTGTCAAGACCCTTTTTCTCAGGAACGCGTAGAGGTATGAAGCTGAAATTTATATCAATTACTCAGGTCTACTGTCCCTTGAAGCTGTGAAAAAATCAAACTTCTAAGCCAACGCAATCAAAAGATACAGCCGTTTATGCCGCAAATTTTCGACACTTGCAAGGGAATCAAAACCTACAGGGTGCTTCCCGTGAACTCAGAATCTTGAAATTTGGTACGAAGCAACGTCTTATAGCATAGATAAAGGAAAAATTACGAAAACCATAAATTTTTAGTTACATCACATAATATATTTTTTTTTAATAATTTTAAACTTACTACCCATTTCCTCATAAACGCGTAGAGGTATTAAATTGAAATTCATACCAAATACTCAGGTCTATAATACCTTTAAGCTGTAACAAAATCAAACTTCTATGTCAACGCAATCAAAAGAAACAGCAATTTAAGCTGCATATTTTGAAACTCGCAAGTACTCGCAAGGGAATCAAAACCTAAAGGGTACTTCCAGTCGACCTAGAGTCTTGAAATTTGGCATGAAGCAACGTTTTATAGCACACATAAAGGAAAAATTCCGAAAACCTTAAATTTTTAGTTACATTACAAAATATATATTTATTTTTTAATAAATATAAACTTATTACCTACTTTTTAGGGTTCCGTAGCCAAAATGGCAAAAACGGAACCCTTATAGTTTCGTCATGTCCGTCTGTCCGTCTGTCCGTCTGTCCGTCTGTCACAGCCGATTTACTCGGAAACTATAAGTACTACAGTGATGAAATTTGATGGGAATATGTGTTGTATGAACCGCTACAAAAATATGACACTAAATAGTAAAAAAAAGAATTGGGGGTGGGGCCCCCCATACATGTAACTGAGGGATGAAATTTTTTTTTTCGATGTACATACCCGTGTGGGGTATCAATGGAAAGGTCTTTTAAAATGATATAAAGTTTTCTAAAAAACATTTTTCTTAAAGTGAACGGTTTTTGAGATATCAGCTCTCAAAGTCGTAAAAAGTATGTCCCCCCCCCTCTATTTTTATAACTACGGGGTATAAAATTCTAAAAAAAATAGAGGTGATGCATGCTAATTAACTCTTTCAACGATTTTTGGTTTGATCAAAGTATCTCTTATAGTTTTTGAGATAGGTTGATTTAACTGTAATTTATTATATTTGCTGCTACGGAACCCTTTGTGCGCGAGCCCGACTCGCACTTGGCCGGTTTTTATTTCCTCATGAACGCGTAGAGCTATCAAGTTGAAATTCATATCAAATACTTAGAAAATAAATTGCAGAATAAATTGTAGAAAATAAATTGCAGGTTTGTACGGAACCCTCGGTGCGCGAGTCCGACTCGCACTTGGCCGGTTTTTTTTTTCGGGTCTATTAGCCGTCCCCTACGCTGCGCTGTCGAACGTTTCTGTACTTTGTATATTTTTTTTTACATTTAAAGTGATAAATTATATGTTACATGTTAATGTTTTTATAATTTGCATTAAATGGCCTTTTAGACAGTATTTTTTATAAACCAAGTTTGATACAAAAATATAAAAGTATACTGGTTTGTTTGGATTTTGTCACTACTAAAAGTTTATTATTTTAAGGATTGTGACATATTTTGCTATGGAACCCTAAAAAACTGGTATGGGGAATGAATCGGGCATCATCTAGTTACCTGATAACGACACCAAACTCGACTCAAACCTCCAAATTTAGCCGCCAGAATTTTTTTTCGGAGCGCCGGGTGCTCTGTTCTTTAAACCCCCCTCCCTCCCTCCTACCGGAGAGTAATGACTGGCTACCGGGCGATTTGGGCTTAGGTGGATGAGTACAACATTCGTACCAAATGGCATTGCTTTACTCAAAAATGTATACATTTCCATACAAGCATGCCCATAAGAAAACGGACTATAGAAAGCTGCATCTTCACTGAACAACATAGGCTATATTGCATTTTCAAAAAAAATTAGAGATCCTTACCAAAAATGCAATAATGTAACCCAAGGTGTAAAAAATTCCTTAATAAAAATTCTGTCATCGCGTGCGCTGCGGAATCTATTGAAGATAGAACAAAAAAATGTTCTACGGTATTATAGAATGGATCAATATCTACTAGAAAGTCCGCGATACCATATGTCCATCTTCAGTAGTTATGTTACTACAACAACTTTTTTACGTTTTCAAAGTAAATAGAAGTGCCGACAGTTATCAAACCATGTTTTATCCATACACATACATTAATCCTTATCCCATTAAATGATGTTTTATTATAGACTGTTTCAAGCTGTAGCAAACTACTTTTTAAATTATAAAAATTAGATATTCCATTCAAAAGATGTAACGAATTTTTAAAAGTGTCAATCTACAGAAAATAGTAGGTATACTGTTTAATACAATGAGCAGGCGTAGTGCGGGACGGGGTGAAGGTGATTTTCATGTGATTAAAAATTAAACCTACTTACAGTCCGAAAATTAAACCTATAGTAGACTTTTCACTGTCACGATATCGCTATCTATGCGGGTTAAACCGCAGGGCATTGCTAGTTTAATAATATAATAATAATGTTATGAAATAAGTGACTTTGGTGACTATCAACTGGTTAATAATAAAATTAATGCAAATAAAAATAATATACGTAGATACTGTACTGTAAATTACCTACTTAAGTAACAACTTAGTAGGTAATTTTTTAGAAACTAGATCTCATCTAAATAAGACTGACTTTGACTGACCGGTTGGCTTGGTTGGTACTAGCCCTGCCTTCCAAGCCAGAGGTCGTGGGTTCAATTCCCACCCGGGGCAAATATTTGTGTGATGAAAATAGATGTTTGCTGTGTCTGGTTATTAATTGTCTATATAAGTATGTATTTAAAATTATATATATGTATGTATATCAGCCATCTGGTTTGCATAACACAAGCGAAAGCAGTATGGGATCAGATCGTGCCGTGTGTGAAAATTGTCCTGAAATATTTTATTTATAAATTTTTGTTAGTATAGCATCATAATATAAGACTTTTGCGATTTGTGCTGAACAATGAATTATGTAACATCTTTAAATCTTCCACATTTCTTGCAAAATACATAAATCATTTCATTTCATTCCATTTTTTCTTTCTAAAAAGCTTTTATCATTAAAAATGGTATGGATATTATTAATATAGTAGACATAGATAACCTTTTTTTTAAATCTATCTCACATGTGAATAATGTTATTTACTGCGATATCTTATCCTAATTTATCGCTATTTTTAGCATGTAATTATCTGTACTGATATTACAAAAATTAGCTTGAAAATATATATCTAAACGAATCTCAGGAAAAACCGTTTATTATTATGTTTGTTTTGTGCTTTGTAGGTAACTATCTAGTTATCTACTGGGGTACTTTGCCTGTAGTACATAAGACATAGTCGTAGTAGGGCATACGCACAATGCACATATCCAACCGTGAAAGAATGTTTGAAATCATTACAGTAGTTCCTGAGATTAACGCGTTTAAATAAACAAACTCTTCAAGCTTATTATTATTAGCATACCTAAATTTATCGAGGAAGTCATAAGATGATCTAAAGGCTGTAAAATATCATGCTACGGCTAGAAGCTGAGCAAAAAATAGACAGTGGACTACCGATTTAACTCAACTGTTGTTCCGTCGATATTTTTTCAGTGAATCTTCTTCATCATCATCTTTTTTCGGGGTTGTAGGTGTTGCTTAGATATCTTTTTATGTTATTTATTCATAATACAATTTTTGAGTTCATAATTACATAATTGTGATTACCCATTTCCTCCACTTAGACTATTATAAAAATATTTCCAAATATCAATGTTTTATTTATTTATCCGAAAATTTAGTCCTTCAATAGCCCTGAATATATTTTTTCAACGTACCCTAAATACAAAAATATTCATAAAATCGGTCAAGATTTCGGATACGCTTATCACACAAATAGATATAAAAATTCTAGAAAGAAAAAAGAAAGAAAGAATGTTTATTTAGCACCACACAATACATTATACAAACAGAAAAAATAACAAAAAAAAGACGTGTGGCACTCGGGGACTGCCGCGGTAAAGCTATTGCATAGCATGCCTTCAAGCCACACCTCCGAGCCCGTCGGAGTGGGGAACGTGAGGTTTTTTCGTTACAGAATTTTTCGATTCGGTCCCCGCGCTCAAGGCCCGCGATAGAAGCTATGCAATAGCTTAATAAACGAAAAAAAAAAGAAAATACATTAAAAAAGGTAGGTACTTACGGCTGATCAGTATGGTGCCAAAAAGGGTAGCTACTCAGCATGTGCTACACGTTATGTTGTGAAGCGCTGATTTTCAGTAGTCCCTTGTTGGAGTGCCAGTCAAAAGATATGAATCAATAATACTTAAATATAATACAGAATACTATATTTTTTGTGTACTTAAATATATATCGTATAATATATAAATACATCTACTAATTAATAGAATACATAGGAATTAATAATAATAATAATTTGAATGTAATAATATTATAATAGCACAATTATACGTATATTATGAAATACCATATAGAATATACAAGGAATAAACAACATAACAAAATAGAACATAACAAAATTATCTGGACTCGAACAAAGCAAAAAATAACTGATAAAACTTTGAACATTAGAACCTAAACATACGATAAAATTATTTTTCAAACACATTCATGTAACAGTGGCGTGATTCCTCTCACCGGGGTCGAAATATGCTGTTCTTTTTAGGGTTCCGCACCGAAGGGTAAAACGGGAGCCAATTACTGAGACTTCGCTGTCTGTTTGTCTGTTAGTTCGTCACCAGGTTGTACACATCGCAATATTATGCTACTTAACCTGTCCTTTTTATTATAATATTTTTCAGCAATGAGAATTAAAATGGGCGTATTTATTAAAGATGATATTTTTGAAGTGTTGCAGCTTGCATGCATATTTTCATTAGGTAAAGCTAAGAATAAAGGTCTGGGAAGGATAGTGGCACCAAAAAAGTAGTCTTAATTTGTCCTAACCTCAATATATTTTTTAAATATTTTTTACATATAAACAGTATAATACATCGGGTCGTTTGATCTATATATAATATGCTTATGTTACATAGGCTTTAACATAAGCTTTAAAACCTATTTTACTAGAGGCGTTGAACCACGAGGTAATTATTTGTCATTTTATATCGGTGTCGATGCAGTAGCTCTATGGGTGTCGTCTGTCGATGCAGTAGCTGTTTCTAACGAGTCTCGCTTGAATTATATTTATTTTATTATTGACTAGCTGCTTGCCCTGGCTCCGTATGGTGGTACTACTATACAAGTTTCTCTTTGGTGAAAGAATCATGGTGCAACTAACACAACTTTTTATATGATAGTAGCTGATCATCCCGGTCGGCCATTTTGGATTTTTTTTTTCTAAATTTTTATAGATATTTTAGATTTTAAATAAAATCATTAGTATAGGTATAGGTATATATAACAGTAATAGGTATTCAGCAGTTTTATAGTCATAAGCCTCTTAACTCAAACTCAAACTCAAACATTTATTTATTCAATTAGACTTCTTCTAGAAGCACTTTTGAAAAGTCATTACATATTTTTAACATTTACCTTATGACTCAAAAACCGCTAACACAATTTTCTTTTATAGAACCGATTTTGATTATTTTACTCAGGAATTAAAAAATATTAACTAACTAAAAAATATTTCATTGGATTGGAGATCAATAGTCTTTGGTTCCTGAGTTATATTGGCAACTAGCGGTCCGCCCCGGCTTCGCCCGTGGTACATATTTCGCAATAAAAGGTAGCCTATGTTCTTTCTCAGGGTCTAAAGATTATCTGTGCCAAATTTCATCAAAATCGGTCCAGTAGTTTATGAGCCTATTCATTACAATCAAACAAACAAACAAAGTTTTCCTCTTTATAATATTAGTGTAGAATGTAGATAAACGTATCATGTCAAAAAATTCATTTCAAAAAGTAAAATTCGCAAACAATTCCGCAGGAAGAGATAGTCTTCGCTATAAATTTTATGATAACCGGTCGTCATACTATATTTTGAGTTATGATTAGCGACCATTTGATAAATACTAGAATCCATACTTAATATTATAAATGCGAAAGTAACTCTGTCTGTCTGTCTGTTACTCAATCACGCCTAAACTACTGAACCAATTTGCATGAAAATTGGTATAGAGATATTTTGATACCCGAGAAAGGACAAAGGATAGGTTTTATCCCGGAAATCCCACGGGAACGGGAACTATGCGGGTTTTTCTTTGACTGCGCGGGCGATGCCGCGGGTGGAAAGCTAGTATTAATATAAGTAATATGATACTAGGACAATCACATGACTGATAATGGTATACAATTGTATAGTGTATGTTTGTTTGTGTGAATACAAAACGATAAGTCTACACATACATCTAGATACTCAACAACTAGGTACTGAATTAATTTTGAAGAAATATATATAAAACTAGCGGTGCCCCACGGTTTTACCCTGCATTGCTCCGCTCCATTTGGTCTTAGCGTTATGACATAGGTACACCCTATACCCTATAGCATTCTTCGATAAATGGGCTATTTAAAACTGAAATAATTATTCAAATCGGACCAGTAGTTCCTAAAATTAGCGCGTTCAAACAGACAAACAAACTCTTTAGCTTTATGATAGTATAAATACATACATAACATATTGCATACAAAAATGTTGATACAATACTTATATAAGTATTACCTATATTAATATTTTAACAAACAGTTGGATAAACAAGATAGTAGAGTTATCTCATATTGTTTATTCTTTTATAGGTGTTAGAAACGTGAACTGTTGTTTGATAAGAAACGGATATATTTCCGAATTTATTTATTAATGAAAATTAAAGAGCCTTTTTGAGTTTTTTTATAATTTTTTTTCAAAAATATCTGATTTTATTTTTGTTACAGAGGATTCAATCCCGGTGTTTTTCTTAATATTTCTGAGTTAGTAGGAAACTAGAATGATAAAAAAAAAGTATAAAAGTGAGATTCTTCTAAAATTTCAAATATCCGAAGGGTTGTTATTATGACACCAATACAAAGCTACTACTTTTTTGTATACTGTTGTCATATCTGTATTTTGATCATGGTAATAATTTTATTAGAAATGGCAGAATTGATACGTTTGTAGGGGAAAAGCTCTCAAAACAGAGAGGCTCTACATTTCCCGTATGCATGAAAAAGCGACTCGGCCCGGTTCCTTCAAGGTTTTTTAATGGTTTAAAATTATTTTACAGTTATTGTCATCAAAATCAGTTCGGTTGTATTTTAATTGTAAGTTGTGTATATTTTAATTATAAATTTTATAGCATTAAAAACGATATAAGTCATACTAAATGTATAACCAAAAACGACGGAGGTTTTCAATTTGAAGCATTATACAGTTTTTTTTTTGTCTCGTATTACCTACCTACATATAAAGTTTTTATCTCCAATAGTTAAAATTAAGGTACTTAATAAATTCAATTTATAGAAAAAGTGAAGTCCCTTGTCACCAAGTGGGGTAAGGGGCAGATGCATTATGCATACCTACATCTGTTTCACTGATCGATTTTCTTTAGGGACAAGTAGGTGATCAGCCTTCTGTGTCCTGCCAGACCGAGACATTTTTTTTTCTTCGTCTCCACCGGGAATCGAACCCAGGACCCCTCGGTTCTACGCTCACGCGTCAACCACTATACCAAGGAGGCGGTCAATTATTTATAGAACTTAGTAATAACTGAAGTGGAAGACGGGAGTCCAAACTGAGTAGAAACTATGTTATGACATTTAAGACGTTATCTTTAAAGATATAATATAATATCCATGGCTTGCGTATTACCTCCCCTTGACTGAGTTCACCGCATTCGCTGGAACCGTTAGACTCGCCAGCTCCATACTGCATATTATTGGTCAAAGTAGAAAGCGAACGAGATTTCATTATTTACTTATCAGTTTACTAATAATACATTAAATATGTTGTTGAAACGTTTTAGTTACTTCAAATATTACAGTATTATGAAATAAAAAAGATACGTAAATTTTAACATTATAATAAAATTTTGATGTTATTATTATCTTTTGTCATCACAGGACAAGAAATCGACTAATCTATAACAATCTCTAGTGTGATAATGAAATCTATATGTATATAGATTTCATTATCACACATGAGATTGTTATACACATAATAAATCTGTAGAAGGGTCAATTCTGTACATTGAAAATATTGAAAAAATAAATAGCAGGTGTTACTGGACCGATGTCCGATACCAAACCCAAATATGTGATTAAAAAATTTTTTGTGTCTGTCTGTATGTTCAGGCATCACGTGAAAACTAACGGTTCGATTTCGATGAAACTTGGTATAATTATACCTTATTATCCTGGGCATAAAATGGGATACTTTTTATCCTGGAAAAATACGTAGAAAAAAATAAATCTTAATTTTTCCGCGCGGACGGAGTCGCGGGCGGGAGCTAGTAAGAAATAAAATAATTCAGGATTTTTTGTGCAGATTAATTTGTCATACCTGCACTTTAACTTTGATTCTCTATAGCCATTGATTCTTGACTACACACAGAGCCTACTATGGAGAACCTAGTCTGTTGTATTGTCGTAGTATCCCTACTTTATGTTTTATTATTATGTAAAAATCGTATACCATTATTATTTGCATTCAACATATTTTAATACATCGTCTGTTGAGTATTCAAAAATTCAAAATTCAAAAATTCTTTATTTGGAACATAATAACAAATTGTACATAAACTTAAATTACGATGACAATATCCGTAAAAGCATAAGAGCTGTGGCACGGATGCCAACGCCCACCCCCATACATAAAATAAGTTCCATCTTAATAATGTAACAAGTTTAACAATAATATGCAAATTAAGTCGGTTAAAAATAGAAAAAAAAGTAGTACAAAATTCTAGATACAGGTGTGTTTGTGAGACTGAAGATGTGTATTCGTGAGTGTATGAGTATATGAGTGTGTGAGTATGTGAGTGTGTGTGTGTGTGTGTGAGTATGTGCCAGTGTGTATGGGTTTTTCCAAGTTTTAGACTGTAAATTTAATAATTTCTTCAGTTTCTTCATACGAACGGGACAAAAGCCAATCAAGGACTATATTTTTAAGTTTAAAATTACAGAGTGGGTAGATATTTAAAACCTGATTGAGTTTATTATAGATTAAGGAACTAATAAATGGATAGTGGCGACCAGCTACCGCAGTTCTGCGACGTTCAATAGTACACACCCTGTCATATCTACGCCTGGAATTTATAAGGTTGGGGTCATAAGAAGTATCCAAGTGTTTTCTCATAACAATTTTTAGTATATATAATTGACGTACCGACGGCACTTGTCATAGGGCATACAATTCGCTAGTTGGAAAGCGGAGAGGTTTGTTGGTGATATTAATATTATAAATGCGAAAGTAACTCTGTCTGTCTGTCTGTTACGCTTTCCCGCTTAAACCTCTCGACCGATTTTGATGAAATTTGGCACAGACAATCTTTAGACCCTGAGAAAGAACATAGGCTACCTTTTATTGTGAAATATGTACCAAGGGCGAATCCAGGGCGGACCGCTAGTACTAAATAAAATATCTTACACTGTTAATTGTAAGATATTTAATTTATTATAACAGACTACCATTGTTTCTAATCATATCCTGTTTTAGTTAAAATATTCATCATCATCAGCATCATCAGCTCATATTCATACCCACAAGAAATACATACTTAATTTTTATTTTTAAAGTCACGTCCAGTGATCTAGATTCAACAGCCAATGAAAAGATGTTTAGAATACAGAAGATAAAGTATAAAAAATGCTGCGGTAATACAATCTGAGCGCCACACGTTATTGAGTTGTAAGGTTGAAAGCGAGCCAGGTTCGCTCTAATGAACCGAGAAGATACCATAGTATTTATTTTTTTATAATAAACTAGCGGTGCCCCGCGGTTTTACCCTCATTGCTCTGCTCCTGTTGGTATTAGCGTGATGATGTATAGCTATCTAACACGGGGAGAATTTTTCAAATCGGATCAGTAGTTCTTGAGATTAGCGCGTTCAAATAAAGAAAAAAAACTCTTCAGCTTTATAATATGAAGTATTGATTAAAGTACTAGCTTTTCGCCCGCAGGCCGCAGCTTCACCTGAGTTGTCAAAGAAAAACCCGCATATTTCCCGTTCCCGTTGGATTTTCGGGATAAAAACTATCCTATGTGTTAATCCAAATTAATCTCTATGTGTGTGCCAAATTTCATGAAAACGGTTCAGCAGTTTTTGCCTGAAGGAGTAACAAACAAACATACAAACTTTCGCATTTATGATATTACTAGCTGTCCCGGCGAACTTTGTACCGCCCTGTCAATGAATGTTGTGTTACCTTTTAGCTGAACTAATTTAGGCTTTGATGAACGTAATACAATGATACAAAATAAATATTTATATGGATTGATATGTAATAGTATTTTAATTTATTACTTCAAACACGTCTCAGAGAAAAATGATTGAATTTTAATAAGCTGTGCAGCATGGATTAACTCTTTTCATTCTTTAACTGTTATCGACCACGCCATCGTTTCGTTTCACTTTAGTTGTGATAATAATTCTACCATTATCATTAGGCGATCGACGCTGATACAGTGGGTAACCATCGTTGCTTGTGATGGTCTTTGCCATCAATTTTCGTGGATACCTTTTGGTACACTCGCTGTCAACCACGCATGGTGTTTGTTGGTTGATGGTTTCACACGGTCCATGAATCATATTCGTGATAACAACGTCATGTCGGTCTGGATCGGTTTTAGGATTAGCAATCCCCGCACACTCATATATTTTATTCTTTCGACTAACCAAATTAAAATGTGTGCATGCTGCAAGCCAGATTTTCGTCATTCGATTGAATACATCCATCATTGAATAATCCCAAAGATGTGTTCCTTTAATGTAACTCATCAGTGATCGGATTTTTTTCTTGAAAACACGTGTGGTGATGACGTGCCGATCACTTGATATTTGTCCGGGAAGCAACAGTTGAATAATTTCCATCCATTTCGGATTACATATAAATGTAATGAATAGATCTGGCCGACCATAATGACGAACATATTATTATGTCATTGCATCTTGCACATATTCACTTGGGCTACCTGTGTATGTCGCCGGTAAAATAATCAATAGACCAACATTTTCTGCATCTTCTTCTGTGCTAATTGCATGGCGTAAATGGATGCAATCTTCAAAACGCAATTTAACTTGTTTATAGCTACGCAATATTGTTGACGCAGTCGACGAAATCGCAACAAATAATTTTAATTTTTTTACATTTTTATTGAATTTTTTTTTTAATTTTAATTTTTTCTAGCTGGCCCGGCGAACTTCGTACCGCCCAGTCAATGAATGTCGTGTTACCTTTGGGCTTGGAACTAATTTAGGCTTTGATGAATGGAATACAATGATACAAAATAAATAAAGATATATAACAGCATTTTATTTCGATGAATAACACATAGGTATAGGAAAAAGAATAAAAAAAAACAATAATTAGATACTTGATTACTTCATACACGTGCCAGAGAAAAATTATCGAATTAAACTACGTTTTGCAGCCTGGGATGCATTCGGATTAACTCTTTTCATTCTTTAACTGGTGTCGACCACGAAATCGTTTCCTTTCACTTTAGTTATGATAGTTCTACCACTATCATCTTGTTGCCTGTGATAGTTTCTACAGTAAATTTTCGTGGATTCCTTTTGGAACACTCGCTGTCAACCATGCATGGTGATTGGCGGTTGATGGTGCCACACGGTCCATCAATCATATTCGTGATTACAACATAATTTCGGTCTGGATCGATTGAATACATCCATCATTGAATAATCCGAAAGATGTGTTGCTTTAATGTAACTCATTGCTTGAAAACACGTGTGGTAATGTCGAGCCGATCACTTGATAATTGTCCGGGACGCAGCAGTAGAATAATTTCCATCCATTTTGGATTTCATGTAAATGTAATGAATAGACCCAGGCCGACCATAATGACGAACATATGTCATTGCATCTTGCGCATATTCATGCGTATGACTTGGGCTACCTGTGTATGTCGCCGGTAAAATAGCACCTAAGCACCTAAATAGCCCAATATTTTCTGCATCTTCTTCTCTGTGCTAATTGCATCGCGTAAATGGATGTAATCTTCAAAACGCAATTTAGCTTGGTTCAATCGAATGAGCCAGGGCCTCCGTTTCAATTTTAACGTTATAATATTATTTCAACGCAATATTGTTGAATGAAGCAGTCGACGAAATCGCGACAAATAGTTGTCAGAATTTTTACATTTTTAGAGATTTTTTTTAAATAATTAATCGAACTATCCTTCTTGGTTAGTTTCCTCACCGAAAATACCTTATCAATTTCTGAAAGCACGCGTAAACACAAATATTTGAGGAATTTTTATGTATCTGCTTTAATTGCACTTTTCAATAATTGATTTAAAAAAAATACAGACAATAGTTTATTCACCCTTTTTACTTTTTAATTATTTTACACAAAATACATTTTTGAACGCATGAATGTCAAACAATATTTTGACCGTATTCAACCGTATTTGACAGGATTGACAACTAATGATTGACATGTACGAAAATCAAAATTATTTTTATATAGTGGCCCGCCCCGGCTTCGGCCGTGGTACATATTTCGCAATAAAAGGTAGCCTATGTCCTTTCTCGGGTATCAAAATATCTCCATACCAAATTTCATGCAAATTGGTTCAGTAGTTTAGGCGTGATTGAGTAACAGACAGACAGACAGACAGAGTTACTTTCGCATTTATAATATTAGTATGGATATTAGTAGTAAGTACTTATAAAAGCCATGCTTCAAGAGTCTTTTAGGTAACTATTATAATTTATAGTATATCTAAATTCTTTACAATAATCTCTTCTATCTATATTTATAGAATTCTCGTGTCAAAATGTTAGTCACCATACTTCTCGGAAACTGCTGGACCGATTCTCATGAAATTGTGTATGCCTATTGGGTAGATCTGAGAATCGGCCAACATCCACGCCAAAGTGACAAGCGAACGGCAAACAAAGTTAGCCGAGAAAGCTAGTCCTACTAATATTATAAATGCGAAAGTTTGTGAGGATGTGTGTGTGTGTGTGTGTGTGTGTGTTTGTTACTCTTTCACGCAAATACTAATGAACCGATTACAATGAAATTTAGCACACATATAGAGGGTAACTTGGATTAACACATCGGATAGGTTTCATCCCGGAAATCCCACGGGAACGGGAACTATGCAGGTTTTTCTTTCAAAACGCGGGCGAAGCCGCGGGCGGAAAGCTAGTATTATTATAAATGCGAAAGTACCTTTCTCTAGTACAAGCAGTCGCCTATCTATTTGTGACTGTCATGTTTAAACTACTGAAACGATTTTGGAACAGAGTTCGTTTGGAACAGAGTTCGTTACATACACGAATGAAAATATATAATGTAACTTTTTAATGGTTTTGTGGAAAAATCTTAATGTGGAGATAAACATAAAAGGGGAAATAGGGTTAATAAAATATAACACAAGTAATTATAAAAAAAAACATATATTTTATTTACATTATTAGTTATCATATTATGTTTACAAAGATTAATATGACTACTTAAATTTTTCCATATTAACTAATTCGTAGAATACATATAAACACAAACAACATAATCAACATTAGTATTATCACTACATAGTATAAAACAAAGTCGCTTTCTCTGTTGCTATGTATGCTTGCATCTTTAAAACTATGAAACGGATTTTGATGCGGTTTTTTTTTAATAGGTAGAGTGATTCAAGAGGAAGGTTTTGGTATATAATTTATTATATTTTAGACAAGGCGGGCAAAGCAGCGGGCGGAAAGCTAGTTATTTATAAATGAAAAGTCTGTGAGGATGGCTAGATGTTTTTTTTTATCTTACTCGCAAAAACAATTAATGTAAAATAAATTTTATAACCGGTTGAAAATTTTTGTCATAAATCGTTAAAAAGTAAAGAAAAAAAATTATTTAATATATACATACATTCTTTAATACATATATTATTAAATTCCTATAATAGTTATAATATCAAATTCTCTTTCATTTTAGGTATCAAATACTTAGGTATTAGCGTCTACAATAGTTTAGATAAAAACATCAATTGCTTTTGTTATACCTTATATTATTATTTACTATGTGGTGTAACTTTTGCATTCTTAATGAATGACACATACATACACATGCATGTATAACTATGTTAATTTAATCGTATATAAAGGATCTCATAAAGACATATTGTTTTGTTGTTAACAGCTAATAAATTAATATTTATGCGTGTGTTACTATGCGATTAAATGAGTAAAAAATACCAGTTTTAGTAAACATAATTAGAATAGGTATTCTTGTAAACGTTCATTAATTAGTATATTATTTTCCATAGATTTTTAAATATTTATGACAAAATCATATGATATAAAAACACAAGTCATATAAGTTTTTACAATGAAATGTATAGTAGTTTATTTAATTTAAAAACGAAATGATTGTTGCTTAAAAATAAAAAGAATATAATGTAGAATAATAAATTTTGTCACATCTCAGTCACATAAAATTAAATAATACATTTATTTCAATACAAGTCTATACTAATATTATAAAGCTGAATAGTTTGTTTGTTTGTTTGTTTGAACGCGCTAATCTCGAGAACTACTGGTCCGATTTGAAAAATTCTTTCGGTGTTAGATAGCCCATTTATCGAGGAAGGTTATAGGCTATATATCATCATGCTACGGCCAACAGGAGTGGAGCCACGGGGGTGAAACCGCGTGGAGCAGCTAGTAAAACTACTGGACGGATTTGAACGAAACTTAACAGTAATATTTGTTATACATCAGATATCACATGAGCTATAGAAGCACTAGATTATGCCCCCGGAATCGTCCGCGATAGAGTACAACTAGTGCCAATATCTGCATTTAGATTCACATCATTTTCGGTTAAATAATACATTTATGTATGGAAATATCTGGTGGATTACGATGACTTTACCGTAATTCATAATTTTAACTTTAATTTACCTTTACAAATTATATGGTTTAGAGATCCTTACCACATCTCTGTTTTGAAAGGACGGGTAAATTATATTTTTTCACAAAACGATTGACGATTTATGTAGTCTGTATTTAGTTACTAGGTAATTTATGAAAAAATATTTTCATGAAGAACTATATTATAGTTTCATATTTGATGCTACGATTTTGATATGTTTATTTATATAGTTTACGCGACTGTAAGAATCATATTATATCTATATAGCATATTTGTTTAATCCAGGTTTTATTAAAAGCTTAGAAAATCATATGTTTCTGACACAATATAGATAAAAATAATCTAGCAGAAAAGTCTAGAATGAAATTTAAATCTTTGCAAAACACAAGTCTATTTCCCACCTTATTAGTAGATTGGTTGTAAAGTTCATCCAATTCTTACCATCTTTTCAGTTATATTTATCCAGGCAGTGTTACTTGCAAATTAATATTCATCAATTTAGTTAAATAAAGAGAACATCTGATATCAATGTAAAAATCCATTATTAGGTATTAATTTTAAGATAATGTAAAAATCCATTATTATTTTTTATTTCTGTATTCGTTACGATCGATCAAGTTTCTGAAACGCTAAGAAAATGTAATATTTATAAGTAAACGCTTTCTCTTATACTTTATCGTATTAAATAGGCTTATACATACAAAACCAGTTTGCATTCTACATAGTAATCCTGAACATAACCTGAATAATCACTTGTATTATAGAAAACTAGCGGTCCGCCCCGGCTTCGCCCGTGGTACATATTTCGCAATAAAAGGTAGCCTATGTTCTTTCTCAGGGTCTAAAGAGTGTCTGTGCCAAATTTCATCAAAATCGGTCCAGTAGTTTATGCGTGAAAACCATACATACATACATACATAATTACAAACCTTTCCTCTTTATAATATTAGTATAGATTAAGAAAGCAGTAATTCACTTAGTTATACTGTATTTACGTACGAATATTTTTGTTTAATTTATAGCAAGTTTTTATTATAAAATAGTGGTCCGCCCCGGCTTCGTCCGTGTTTACGTTTTCTCTCCATAAGAATCATCCTCGTATTTCAAGGAATATTATAAAAAAATAGCGAAATCGGTTCAGCTGTTCTCGAGTTTGCCTAGCAACAAATTTTGCGTTATATTTGTATATTATAGATAATAATACTGATACACTTACACTTAACAAAACTTTTTTAAGTAGAACAATACATCAAAATATAGAGCCCAAAAATAATGTACCTTTTAAATAATGAATGATTGATGTAATGGTTCCCGAGGTATATTCCGCAATTACACAAACACAATTTACACTGTATATTGTAGATTTAATTTCATTAATATAACGAAAATTTAAATTTGTAGACATTCAGTACGAAATTACAATATGCAAATGACTGACTGGGAATTTATGAAGTTAAATAATTGCCAATCACGCCTTTTAACCGTCCTTTGTTTGCTTTGATTAAATAGAAACACTAAAAACATATTAATTCAACTTGTTTCCATAGCTATCCAACCAAATATAACCCAAACCCCATCCAAATCAACACAAACTAAACGATTTCAAAATCCTTTAAAAACAAGAAAACTTCGAATCCTTTCAAAGAAATTTCAACAACGTATTTTATTTCACGTTGACTAAGTCGAAAACTTTACAACGCGTAGTAATGAATAAATAAACAAAGCAAAACACACACTACGAGCACGATTACCTTCCATCACCACCAATTGAACTGAA
>CAJQZM010035483.1:17412-40179 GCA_907164665.1 Colias nastes | reverse complement strand
CTGACTTCCTTTAAATAGGAGGTATTGATTTCCTTTAAATAGAAGGTCTGGACTTCCTTTAAATAGGAGGTATCGATTTCTTTTTAAAAGGAGGTATGGATTTCCTTTGATAGGAGAAATTGACATTCCTTAAATGGGAGGTGTGCCATCGGGACGAGGCTACTTCACATTCGAACGTTTTCAATGGGAAAATGTATCCAACAGTTCTACGTGTCACTCTTTGGTTGGTGCCAAAGGTAAGGTGTCGAGGTCGACAAGTGCCAGCATGCCGGCAACTTCACTTTGTGCAGCACGGATGGCGCTGCCGCTCTCACCACCGCTTCGAACGTCATGTCATCGCGTCGTGCACCGCACGAGTCGAGTAGAATCGAGCGTCGTGCTTCGAGCGTCGAGTTTCGAGCGTCATGCATCAGGTACGCAACACGATACCCTCCTAGGTACCGTGACATCACACCTGGCTCCGCAACACCATGCCTGGTGTCCGCTACCACGTCGAGCAACGTGTCAACACGTCCAGCCGGTGCTCATTGGAATCCAGGGTGACATGTAACTGGGTGACTGGTACCAAACTAATCTGTATTGCAATCATTCACATAAAACGGTCAGTAGACAATATTTCACATTGAGTGTGCAATTAGAAAAATAAATTAGGTTTTCAAACTGTAGTAACTTCACAATGTTGGTAATACTGAACAGATTTTGTTGTAGGTTGTAACGTACAAAACCAGTGTGTAGTTAAATCTTATTACATTAAATTTAACCCAACGTTATACGCAGTTAAATAATTATTATCTCGTGTGATATTACTAGTATTTCACGTAGTTTGGAACCTACTGATGTTCTACATCAGTAATTCATGATATAAAAAAAAAAAATCCTGTGGCGTAAGGACGTCTTTCATAATTAAAATAAATAAATTATTAATCATATTAAAACACGAAAAAAAGGAAGGAAGGAGGAATAAATACTCAAATTATGACCAGATATCAGAATAAACTATATTAGCGACGTGTAAAGTTAATACTGCAAAAATAGTTTAATTTCTAGAAGTATTACAATCTACAGTAAAATACCAGACAATTTTAAACAACTACCTATAAATATATTGCAGACAGGGTTGATAAATTGGTAATAATTAAAAAACAATCCTGTGACTTAATAAATCACAAAATATAATAGTTAATAAATAATAAATTAATTATTGACATCATATTGGACATACATTTGCAATAATAATATTATTAGTGTAAATTCGTTGTGTATCGAAATAACAGTAATTAGTGTTGTGTGACATATCTACCTAATATTGTTTAATGTAATTAAAAATATAAATAATTTCTCGCTCAACTACGAGTGGAAGGAATAAGAATCCTTATAACTTGTATATAGGTAATATATTTGTAATTACATTCCGCAAATAATGATGATAATATGAATTTAAATATGTAACAACTTAACGGTTTTGTAACTAGCAAGTTAACACTAGCAAAAAAAAGACATTGAATTGAACGTAAACGATAAACATTCACTTGTCCATATTATATTATAATGAAAAACCATTTGCGAATTATTTTGAATTGGTTTCTTGACTACCCGCGTTAGTACTAAGTACTAGTACGTACCTACTAGTCGACAGATCTTACCCGTGACAAATCGAAATGACATGCTATGCAAAGACAGCCTTATTACTACTCGAATAAAGATGAAAAGTAACGCGTTAAGTAGTTGCATCAAGAGATTTAATAAGCTTTTCGTAACTTTTATTTAAGACGTGATTTCCATTTTACTTTAATGTTTATTTAATGAAAAATATGTGGTGTACAGTGCCTTGACTATGAAAAAAGAGGCAGGTTTAATTTAATCGAATAAAAGGTACATCGAAACACTTAATACTCGGATGATTTAATACTTTCTTATTTACGCGGTTCATAATAAAATCTAATAGATAATTAGTAATTACGTGTTTAGATAAGCAGCTGACATAACGTAAATCCTATGGTTAGAATACGTATCTTGAATTGGTTTTTGAAGGTTGTTCATTTATTGTTTAAGGTAATTTTGAATTCAAACAAAAGGTACTTAGATCTCACGAATGTTTGGGTCTGTTGAAGATTAAGATATTTAGATTGTTTACACAAATAATACAAAAATAGCACGGTTATTGGCGACTCTACGTCTACATGATAATATTATCGTCAGATCGTCAATTGGTTAAAGGAGAAACTGAACACGTTTTCGGTAGGTAGGTAATTGTGTAGCTTTAGAATTCAGAACGCAAATCCTAAACGTTGAGACATTTGTAGTTTGAGTAATCAATATAAACATGTAGCATTGAATTTGGTGGTGTACACTCACCAGTACGGAATCTTGGCCACTTACAAATTTGCCGATATAAAAAAATAAAAAAGAATAATGTTAATAAGTTTGAAGATAAGCAGATACTTTAAACTTAAGTTATGTAGGTAGAAAAATATGAAGTTTAATAATAAGTTTTGCCCTATTTTTTGAGCAAGCCAAAATTTGTAAATTTAGATACCAATGGCGTTGTATATAAAATGTTCGATAATGTTATACACTTTTATACAATATTCGTTTGAAATAGAAAATTTTTTGAAAAGGAAGGGCAGGGGTGGAACCTAGTAGGTACGGAATGAGTCAATCAGTATCAAACGAGTAGGTTTGATAAGTATGTTCTGATTTTAAGAGTTCTTCATTAACTTAGGTTTCAAAGTTCTATTGGGAATTATTGATTGATAACTTGATAACTGTATAATTCTATAATTTTTCATTATGTGATTTATTTGGAGCGAAAATTAATTAATTTTGAAAAAGGAAGGGATGTAGTGTATCTATGAAATAGATATATACATTGTCTCACGTACACCAGTGGTGGGGATAGCTCATAGCTGTCATTTGTCAGTCGACGGCCGATGCCGGACTGGAATGGACGTGTTCCCGCACTATTGAGTGTAGTGGTGAGCCAGTGCAATTCTACATCTATACGTACTGTAAGTACAGTACAATGGCAAATTTAGCCATATGTATTTATCGTCGAATTCCGCGTGTACTCACAATATAACTGACACTGTGATTGGATGGACGGATTGTGATGGATTCTGCGCATTGCACCTGTCGCCTAAATACATATACAGAATTACAGAGCTTTCGAACTGCATATTTCGTTAGAAATCTACATATATACATACTAAATACTAATAATAATTGATATTAACTTTGTCTATTGGTTTATTAATGTAACTACATAATTATAAGTATTCTCTGCAACTTTATTAAGTAAAAACCGCGATTCATTTTATATTATTCCTGCGTATTGTGCTATTCTTATATTTTATTGTTAGCCTGTTTCTTAGCTTCAGATGTTTTAAATTTACTTTTTAACCGGCTTCCAAAAACACAAAGCGGAGGTTCTCTTTGTCCGTATGTTTTTTTTGTATTAATACAGCAATAATATAATAAATAAATGTTTATTTCAAAGAAACACAAGTTTTAAGGAAGTAAAACAAAATACTAGTGTATTTTCTAGTGGGATGTGGTCCAGGTGCATTTCACATCTGTTTCTCTGATATTGCTTACGTGATTCCTGCTTTGTGGCCATTTTATTATGTTTTATACTATGTAATGATAATAAAGAGATAATTAATAAATTTCGACTGATGAACGATCTTACGTTTGATAACTAAGTTGTAACGTTACATATTTTGTTATATTTGTGTAAAAATAATAATGACAATCAACTCTTAAAACTTTTATATACATGTGATACGTTAAAAAAATAAAATTTCACAAATTAAACAACAGTTCTTATTATGATGATTCATTGCCTATAAAAGAAAAGATAAATCTTTAATTCAAATTAAGAATTAACAGTAGCGTCGGCACAAAAAGGCAGAAACTTTATGGGGAAACTTTATGGGGGGCGCTCATGCTCGCGTCCGTAGGTGCTAACACTTGATTCCCTACACGTGCCCCCTGGGTTGTGCAAAACGAGCATTCTGGTGGGAGACTCTATGTCGTGGCTAGTTACCACCCACCTGACGACGCCATGCCGCCAAGCGATAACGTTCGCAGCGTTGTTGTGTTCCGGTGTGAGGTCTGGTGAAACCATTCGGGATGATAAATGTACTGGATAATTTGTTTTTACGTCTATGAGCCGATTCCAGTGGCTTAGTATTTCGTCGCCGGGTGTCTAGATATGGAGGGTAGCGGGATCCGAAGAAACGGTTCACCGCTGGCCGACCGCAGGTTGTAGGGGGCCCAACTAGCGGGTTAGCCACCCGTGAAAGGCTGCCCCGCCGCCTGTGCATAATCCTGAGTTGGCTCCAACGTGCCGGTTGGCGACCGGACGAGAGGACCCGTTGGCGATATTCAGGGGGTTTCGGGCGTCCCCGCAGTCTCCAGTCTAGACTCCCATAAGTGTACAGATCTATGTTCACTTAGGTGGCTCTGGTCGTAAAGCCTAATCCAAGTTCTGTTTATCTCCCCGCCTATTCTTCGTCTAATTAATTAAAGAAAAATGAAAAAGGTCCACAAAAATAGTAAGTTTACACAGCGGCTGCACATCCTCTCCTTAAAAGTGCACCTCTCCAATATTCGAGGTCTGCACTCTAATCTCGATGCAGTCCACCACCATCTTGAGACTGAAAAGCCTCACTTACTATTTCTCACGGAGACTCAAATCAAGTGTCCAGCTGACGCGACATATCTCTTGTATCCTGGATACACTCTTGAACATAACTTCCACCCCAAGGCAGGTACATGTGTATATGTTCGCGATGACATTTGCGTATTACGTCTCCGTCACCTTGAGGAACCCAGTTTCTCCGTCTTATGGGCTCTCGTGGATACAGGGTGTGAAAAAATTGTGTATGCATGTGTTTACCGATCGCATAGCGGAAACTCGGAGACAACTCGACTTTTTAATTACCTCTGTGAAGCGGCTGACCACTCACAGACCCTTTACCCGTTAGCTCAACTTGTCGTTCTCGGGGATTTTAATGCGTGTCACGCAGATTGGTTGTTCCCATTCCAGAAGACGGACCACGCTGGAAAAGAGGCATTTAATTTTGCAACATCCTTCAACCTTTTCCAGTTAGTCAATGAAGCTACTCGGGTCCCGGATATTGAAAATCATTCTGCTAATTGCCTTGACCTTATTCTGACACCTGATCCAGATCGATATTCGGTTACGGTTTCCGCTCCACTGGGATCATCCGACCACTGTCTGGTGAAATCCGTGTCGACATTTACTCCTCCGGATACTACTTTAAGAGGAAGAAGAAGACTTTGGCGATATAAATTAGCGGATTGGGACGAGATGCGCCACTTCTTTGCATCTTATCCATGGCGGCAAGTTTGTTTCTCTTCCACCGACCCGTCAAAAGTTGCAGACGATGTTGCTGATGTTATCCGGCAAGGAATGGAATATTATATTCCATTCTCTGATATTTCCGATGTCAACAAAGCAAGACCGTGGTTTAACAAAGAATGTAGGCATGCAGAACTTGCTAAACAGAACGCCTTTAAATCATGGGTCGATGCTCGGTTCCACAAATTACCGGATGTTGGTGCTAGAAAGAGATCATTCAATAGAGCTGCCAAGTTATGCAAAAAAGTGCTGAAGAGAGCTCGATATGATCATATCCGACGAACAGGTGAAAAGCTGGCAAGCTACCCTCCTGGCAGTAAAGCTTTCTGGTCCTTAGCGAAAGCTATAGAGTGTAACTTTTCTCGCCCTTCACTGCCACCACTCTTGAAACCTGACGGTGATTTGGCTCATACAGCAAAAGAGAAGGCTGATCTTCTGGCGTCTCTCTTTGCCAATAATTCACGTCTCGATAATACGAACGCTAGTCCACCTACCATACCCCACTGCGGTTCCTTTATGTCCAAAGTTCGTATTACCCATAAAGATGTTTTAAAAATAATGATAAATCTTGACGTGAATAAAGCCAGCGGACCTGACGGAATTCCAGGATTGGTTCTCAAGACCTGTGCGCCCGAGTTGTCTCCCATTCTGACACGCCTGTTTCGCCTTTCTCTTTCTTCTGGAATCGTACCTAGAGCTTGGAAGCTTGCCAACGTACAGCCTGTACCAAAAAAGGGAAGCCGTGCCGACCCTACAAACTACCGTCCGATCTCAATCACGTCCATAATCTGTAAGATTATGGAGCGTGCATTGAACAACCAATTGCTCGCATACCTAGAGGCCAATGATCTTTTGAGCGATCGCCAATATGGTTTTCGCCCAAAGAGATCAACTGGGGATCTCCTAGTACACGCGACTCACTTATGGGGAGAGGCTATTGAGAACCATGGCGAAGCATTAGCAGTATCATTGGATATCTCGAAGGCCTTTGACAAAGTTTGGCATAATTCTCTTATAAGCAAGCTTCCTTCTTACGGTTTACCTCCACTCCTCACAGCTTGGATAGCCGACTTCTTGAGAGAAAGATCCATTCGAGTAGTTATTGATGGCTGCTCGTCTGATCAATTGGCCATTAATGCCGGTGTACCTCAGGGGTCTGTCCTCTCTGCAACTCTCTTCTTGATACACATAAATGATCTACTCCAATCAAACATCTTCGGGTATGCAGATGATTGCACCATTGTAGAGAGGTACCTATCTAATGCTCGCTCGACAGGAGACATGATTCGAATGGAAAGGGAGGCCATGATTCAGCGGGTGAATCTGACACTACAAAACGTATCCCAATGGGGAGAAGCGAATTTAGTCAGATTTAATGCTGCAAAAACCCAGGCTTGTCTTTTTTCAGCTAAAAAGAGTCCTCTCACCTTGACTCCCAGTTTCCAAGGAGTGGCGATAGAATTGGCGGACCACTTGGAGATGCTAGGCGTTTCTTTATCGCCAAATCTCAACTTCGGGCGGTTCATAGTGTCCAAAGCACAACTTGCAGCCAAAAAACTTGGCATACTATCTAAAGTGCGGCAGTATTTCACATCTCAACAGCTTTTAAATCTTTACCAATCGCAAGTTAGATCTTGTGTGGAATACTGCTGCCACCTGTGGGCAGGCACTGCCAAATGCCACCTTGATGTTTTGGAAGCGATGGAAAGACGTGCCAAAAGAATTATAGGCGACGATAACTTAACAAAAAACCGCCTTCAGAGTCTTACACATCGCCGAAGAGTTGCCAGTCTTTCGGTTTTCTATCGCTTACACTTCGGCGAATGCGCCACTGAATTGCACAGCATCATCCCTGCTTCCCCTTTTTTTCAACGGACATCCAGGCGCACTGCAGGTTACCATCCTTACTTGGTGGAAATGCCGACTGCTCGCACTTCACGCTTTGCGTCGTCATTCTTAGTTCGAACCGCCAAGGAGTGGAACTCCCTGCCAGCGTCTGTCTTTCCGGAGAACTACAATATGGATTCCTTCAAGAGGCGAATAAATAGGCATTTTCTAGGTAGACATGATTTACCACCATAGACCGCGTCACCGCTTCCCATCAGGTGGGACTGTGGTCAAATGTCTACCTATCCGAATTAAAAAAAAAAAAAAAAAAAAAGAAACCGGCGGAAAAGGTACAAAAGAGATTTCATTTCAAGTCCGAATCACTTTTCGGACTTCGTAACTTAAGCTGCTCACAGAATTAAAATGTAAATTTCTTTTATTTCCAACGAAGCGATACAAGTAGGGCCGATAATGGAACGATTGAAAAAGGAAAATAATCTTTGAGTTACTCAGTCAGGTGAATAAAACCACGTTTAGTAGAAATTGAAATATAAAGCTTTCTAAATTCTAGGAATGTATTGGTGTATTATTATTAAGTATATTTTACTATACTATATTAAAATTTGGATAACGGCTAAGTACCTTTTGACATTGCTTCAGTCCGTTGCTGTTCTCAGCTTCATAATAACAAAAAGCGCATATATTGAAAAGATTGGATTTGTATCGATTCCGCCTTGAGAGAGTCTGTTACCTGAAAGAAAAAAGAAATGATTTTGTTGATTATAATAAACTTGACAATTACATTTATTATCTATCGTTCTATAGAATAAAATTAATTGTTTTGTGTTGTATAAAACATTACGTGGGCGTTTAAAATAAAAAAAAAAAAAAAACCAAACGCCACATTGTTTGACACGGTTTACATATAATCCAAACAAGATTGCCAAGTCAGCGTATCAAAACGGAAAGGAATACGTATAAATAATTGTTTTACTTCTGCTAAAGAAGTAAACATAACTTAGATAACTGGGGGATGCCTTCTGGGGCTTAATGTGATTATGGTTTCATTTTGTGAGCCTTGAAAGGAAATTTAAAAGTGATTAATTAACTGGCCTTCGTACAAATGGAAATGGGATTGAAACTTGTGTATTACATTAGTGTAAGTTTAGAATAAGAATCTATACTTCTCTATATATATAAAACTCAAAGGTGACTGATATAGTGATCTATCAACGCACAGCCCAAACCACTGGACGTATCGGGCTGAAATTTGGCATGCAGGTAGATGTCATAACGTAGGCGTCCCCTAAGAAAGGATTTCCCGAAATTATTGCGGGAACGGGGAAAAACGGGGATGCACGTACAAAGTCGTGGGCGGAAGCTACTAATATTATAAAGCTGAAAAGTTTGTTTGTTTGAACGCACTAATTTCAGGAACTACTAGTCCGATTTGAAAAATTCTTTCGGTGTTAGATAGCCCATTCATCGAGGAACGCTATAGGCTATATATCATCACGCTAAGACCGACAGGAACGGAGCCACGCGGGTGAAACCGCGGAGCGCAGCTAGTAAAAGTAAAAGCTTAGCAACTGTATCACTTTGTCCGTTTTTTACTCTTGAATTTTTTCTCTTTTAGATCTTGGTTAATAAACATTTATTGTGGAAAATAGAGTTCAGTTCTCTCTAGTTTTAATGCCATTAGTAGTTTGTTTGTTTGTAACACTATCCATTTCTACCATCTTCTGTTACCTATTTAAAAAAAAAAAGCTTTGGGTATGCATATCTAGAATTTATAGTATGCGTATCTATACGGAACTGATCTAGGCTCATTTTTGTCCATTTATGTTGATAAAGGAAGCTAAAATTTTATATTTATTTATTTCTCATTACGACTTAAGGTTTCTACTTCCATATACCCTCAGTAATTTTCATGTATGGATGACCCATCAAATTTAAAGCCATACAAACAGACAGGTGTAATAAATTTTACTAACTATACCAATATAAATTCAGATGTCGACCCACATTATTATGTTTCCCGTGTAGGGTAGGTGTACACTGTCGACGTGCGTCTACAATTTGCAGCTATGCCGCTGTTTATTTGCATCCTAAGATGTAAACACCGCTTTACATTTACGAAGAATGCTAATTGTGGATGTGTGCAGATTATTATTGCTTTAGTTTGTGATTTTCTTTGTTTGTATTTTGTATTAAAGTTATGCTTATGTCGTATAGGAATTTTGAGCAGCTCTATCTAAAAAAAGCTATTTTCAGGCTAAATTATTCTGTGTTTAACATTATAAATATGAAAATTAGATCAATCTATTGGAAAAATGCATTGTAAAATTAAAAACTCAATCCAAAATCAAAAGTTTTAAGCATATACTACAATAATAATTAACGAAAGGGTCATACATGGACATTTTGAAATAAAAACATGTCCCTCAAACTTTCATAGTAGAGATATAAATTAAACAGAATTATAAACAGAAATGTGGTTTTTCCTTACAGCGTAAAATGTTTTCAGTGTTGAAACTGATCTTTAGGGAAGGTAAAAACTGTTTCGTTAATCATATGCTAATTACTTACACGCAAATGTTGAACGGAACTAATTTAGAGTGAAAAGTTTTACATTTCCCAGTATCTACGTCATTAGAGACTTTGCTTTTACGCTCTAGTGAAATATTTAGTGACTAGTATCTGAAAATAGTTTTACTGCTTTTATTCTTTATAGGCATATATTAATAAAAAAAAAAATAAAAAAAATAAAGTAATATATTATTATCTGTGGCAGAAGGTTTATTTTATCATTATATGTTTACTCTGTCTTAGTACTTACCACTTCGTAATAAATTCTATGCACAATATAACCCTGTATCAATACACAAAGCTATATACTTAAAATAAATATGTTATCGGACTAATTTCTTACCTTTTCAGTTACTAGCCCGGCAAGACTGACATACCGCATCCAAAATATCATACAGCAAAGGCAAGAATCTTCAATTTAACGCACGTGTTGTTTATAGCAGCTGTCTCACCTGGGTTTGTTCGCAAAATACGAGTTTACGCTGAGTCGCTGTTGACTCCTATTGTACTTAAATTTGTCTGACAGACGTTCAGATATGTTTTTGTTGTGTATATAGTTATTATTTTTTTGTATGTAAAACCTGTTTTGGGACACGCAATAGGGATATTAATTATTTGCAATGTAATATTTGTGGAAAATGGAAGCCATGTAATTTCAATAAATAATACGCAACCATCATCATAGAGGCATCATAGATAACATTTCTGTGAAAGCACATTTTGATTAATGACACATAATATTATATCAGTATTTATTTCGTTTGTATGGTCATGTTTCAAAAGAATTTACTTATTAACATTAGAGTAGTGATCATGTGAGAGAAATTGAAAATTTCACTTGTTTTTTCGTGCTACTTTAGTTCCTTGAACGTAGCTACGTTACGCTACGTAGCTAGATCTAAATTCTAATTTTCTTAGCTAACTCTAATTATAAATAGTACAGTCGGCCAAGAAAGTGGTGTACCACCCTAAGTTTGAATATCGCTTGCAGATTCATAGGTGATAAAGATTAGTTTCGCTTGCAGATCGATCTGACAACTTCTATTGCTGTCTTTATCTGATTATTGATAACGACTATTACTGTTTGTAACGTGACAGCTGTTCTTAGTTTGAACTTGATGGAACCAATGACGTCGTAAAATCAACGGCGGGGGGCTGTAGATTTTGATGACAAAATTGTATCTACAAATTCAGAATTGTAATCAACAAGTTACATAAAATTGTAAAGGCACAAGGCGAATCCACAAACCTACAATTTCTGTAAACTTGTAATTACAATATCAATAAAAAACAAGCTAAAAATAGATTTATCCTTTTATTAAATTTCTACAATCAATTTTAAAATACTTATAACAAACAAAAACATAGCATATATAGTAATATTTAGAAGATATTGAAAATTTTTAAAAATTAGAAACGGGTGTAACCGCCGTTGGCCTCTATAACCTCTAAAAGACGAGACCTCATTGAAACAACAAGCCGTGAGCAAATATCGGTTCCCCGCATTTCCTCCCAAATATAATTACAGTGACTAATAAGAGCTTGTTTGGTTCTTTCATTTTGATGCGACCATCGTTGGACCATAAGGCCCCAAAGATTTTCTATCGGGTTGAGGTCCGGCGATCTTGAGGGCCACTGAATTACCCTTACGTCAGTGTGTGAACGAAACCAGGCTCTTACGATCCTCGCATTATGAATTGAACAATTATCTTGAACAAAATCAAATTGTGGCACTTCGTTCTCCGGGTAAACATTACGGACTGTCGGTAGCATTGCATTCTGAAGCACGTCGATATAATTTACAGCCGTCGCTCGAGGAGGTAGAGAACACAATTCTCCTACACCATCCGCACTCATCCAGCCCCAAATATTTACGGAAATTCGACCTGATTCTCTATTTGGGATTACATGATCATCTTTATACCGTGTTGAATTATATCGCCAAAGGTGAAGACGTCCATGCTGACTGGATTTAAACGTTTTTTCATCACAAAACACTGTATTAGACCAATCAAACTCTAAGTGCTCTCTGGCGAAGTTCAGACGAGCAAGTCTGTGAGCATCCGTCAAATATATTTTCTTGGCGTAATGCCTGTGGTGCAACCCCATGTAATGTAGATGATTCCTTATTGTTTGGGCACTCACATCGAACATCTCCGCAAAATGTTTTGTGGGCTTAAAACCATTGATTTCATATTCCCGTCTCATGAATTCTCTATCGTTATTGGAGAGTGCAGGCCGGCGACCACTTCTTCTGTGATCCAACAAACTTCCCTCCTCTCCTTCACGACGAATCCAAAAGCGGACAGAATGCCTCGATATATTCAAATTCCGGGATATCGCACTGATACTGCTTCCCTCATTAAATTGGGCAATTATTTGTGCTCTTTCGGCAATGGTCAAGTTGGCAGGCATTGAGATGATTTTATATGCAGTTGATTGAAAAATAACACGGAAAATATATCGATTTTTTGCATATATTTGACAAAATGTCAATTGTCAGTTTTCTTTTTCAAATGGAATTCGGTTGTCTATTTAAATAGTTTTTATTACTTTTGTTTGGAAACATTTCAATTGCTTTGTAGAAACTAATGTCCTTTTCATTTATACTAAAGGTTAAAATGTCATGTACTTATATGTGACATATGACGTATGAATACTAAATACATAGGTTTACGTCATGATAATGTTGTCTCTTTCAGTAATATCTTTTTATAACGAACCTTGTTGTAATTTTCGATGACCGGGAAACTAAATCAAAACTGGTACACCACTTTCTTGGCTGACCGTACCTACTTAAAATTTATTTCAACAGAATAACGATATGAAACTTACAAGTCATAATTAGTTCAATTGTTATGTTGTCACACTCTAATCCATTTGTTCTGTGTTGTGTTACATTTCATATAGCTGTTCTCTAGTTGTTAAGTAACAAAATTCATAAAAGTTAGCATATAATGAATATACTCTTAATTCTTTTATATGCGTAATCACCATAAATACATTACGACATTATATTTCAACACAATCACATAAAGATTACATGAACATTATCCTGATTTAAATATCAAAAATGTTCACATCATGAAAGTATTCGTGAAAAATGCGTTGGCGGTTATTTTAAATGACAAAAAAGCGGAAAGCCAGTGAAGTGCCCTTAAAGTGGAGGGGAGGATCTGGGTCAAGTACCTTATACATTGGCTTCGATGGGTTCCGTAAAATGGGATATTAATTTTTATCACGATCGATTTTTCATATCTTTCATTTAATATAAGAGGATGAAAATTCGATCAATGATGAGCTTTATCTGAATTGATTTATTAGTGCGAAAGCAATTGTTTTCTTACCTTTTTAAATGCGTTGTACGAATTTAGAAGACTTGATAGATTTAGATTTCTTCTCTTATTCCTAGCTGGTGGAAATACAAAATAGAAAATTGTTACTAGTTATCGTGAAATGTATGACCATAGAAATCTAAATAACGTGCCTTGTTATTTAGATTTCTATGTGTATGACATACCTACAAAGATAATTTTAGTAACAATCCTGCTATAGTTCTGTTAATCCTCTGTCAAAGGGATGTTTCGGGGTACGAATACAGAACCCTAAAACAGGAGACGGACGTCAAGAGGCGCTCGTTAGAAGGCCCTTAGGTACTTAGCCGCACTTTACGTTTTCTACGCGAGTGTTTTTGTAGCGATACTTGTTCGCGATTTACAAGCGTTCTTCCATCGTGTCAATGATTGTAATTCTGTTTATGTTTAAGCAACGGTTGGTGCGGTCGATTTTTGGATGGGTCACCGGTTATAAATTTTGTAAAAAAAGGAAGTGTACATTTTAAAGGATTTTCTGTTGTAGATTTTGATGTCAAAGCAACGCATCAACAAGGTATTGGCAAAAATATAATAAAAATTACCACATTTGGACATACGCAATCATACTTATGAAGTTAGTTCAGTTAGTTCATGCTTAAATTCTTAAATAAGTACTAAATTTGCAATTATTAAATACTACATTACCAATTTAAAACCTCCATGATCAGCTTATTTGCCGTCCCCTATAAAAAGAAGCACTGAAATATTTTTCCAAACCCGTATCCATACAAAACGGTTTACAAATGAATAAATGATTGAACAGTCACCAATCGGGTTTTAATACCTATCGGGGACGTCAATACAAAAATAAAAAATGGCGGCAATCTGTGACTGAATAAATCATTGGACAGATGTAATAATTCACAGCCGTGGATCATGTTTCAGTAATGTTGGCTACGTTTCATTTTTGTCGCGTTTAATGTCCTTATTGTGCTGAAGGCGAGTTGCTGACGAGCGGCTGAAAATATTTAACAGGATTAAAAAGATACTTGTAGTGAAAAAGGTTGATCTGAAAAAGAGCAAGTTGTAGCTTGTATAGGTTACGTAGAAAGTATGTTTAATTCTGCTCTACATTATCTCACGGATCGTGCTAGCTGACATAGAATAAGAAATAAGTTGTATAGGTTTGGATAGGAGTATCTAAACAATTGATACGGGTAAAAAGTACAGCTTATGAACTTATTATAACTTCTATAAATACCCACAGATTAGGAGGTTAATTCGAAATGTATTAAATAAAAGAAGAAAGAAGTTAAAGAAGCAGTGTGAGTAAAAAAGAAAAGAAAATTATACGCTTATTGCTACTAAACATCCTGTAAGTGTAAAGCTTAGTTTTGGTTCTTTTCTACCACTCTCATAGACTATTAGGAAATAAGAATCAAAAAAGGAGGAGAATTCAACACAGATATACATAAGTTCACTCATAAACCATAATTTATTCTCAAGCCGCAGTATATTAAAACGGGATGAAAAATTTTTAAACGCTCGTTAATTACGGTCCTTAACGAAATGCTATTTAATACTTTGCGGTTATTCCGCTGTGTAATAAACTTCAGAGGTCGTTTGAGCTAATTCCAAGCGAAATGAAGTAAGTTTTGTTAACTCTTTTTGTGAAGGTCACTTAATTGGAAACATCCGTCCTTTCTAATAAGTTGGCAAATGAAAAAGCGAAATTGGTTTATTAAAATAACGAGGAGTTTGTTACCTTGTGTCACATGGGGTATCTACATTCAATTATAAGTTTAACCATGCAGTTTTTGTTAAGGATATGGAGGTGAATAACCTATTCTTAAAGAAGAGTTGGTAAACTGTATGAAGTCAGTCAGAATCAGATAGTATCATTAAATCACCACGGCCAAAGAACAAAAGTGTACGAAGATATAATATTGTAAGTAGAAGACGGGAATAAAAGAAGGGATAAGATAGGAAATTACATAACGGAAAATAGGCGTGGGTTGAAATTTTCGGAGCGATTATAAGCTGTATTGTATTCTTAATGCTTGATAGAACTGTTTCTTATTAAGGTAATTACAGCAATGTGTCAAACCTGATAGTTAACAGTTGATTATGGAATTTATCAAGAGAAGATCAAGAGAATTAAGTCATATTCCAATTAAACCATTGATTCCAAAACTGAACATTTGCTATATTAGCCGAGGATCTGGCGCATTCAACACTCAACTGAAACTTAGGACGTCAGCTACCAATTTCATTCGTACCGATTCGACAAAGTTTCGAGCGAAGTCGCAGTATTAACTACAGTTTGGGAACTGCTATTTACTCGGTCTAGTGTTTAGCCAAATTGGTAATGTGGCCAGTAATGCTGGCCAGTTGGAGATTGTTCTGATATGAACTGGGTCGTGATAATGATGCTGTTATGTTTATGATTAGGGGATGTTTTAAAAAGTTACCTAATTTTATAAAGTGCGATCGTTATTCGTAGTTTCGTTTCTTGTAATATGTGCTATAATTATGTATTAGGTATGTGTTCTATGGAATAAAAGATGGATTTTTCACAAGATTTTTGGGGGCAATCGGAATCACGCAGAAATAATTAATATATTTAATGCAAGCAAAAAATACACAAAATTACCATTAGCCTTAGTTAGCCTGAGTAATGATAATATGTAGCGAGGCTCTACGTAGCCTCTACGAAAATGTTGAAAATTTTATTATAATACTAGCGACCCGCCCGCAGCTTCGCCCGCTTTGTCTAAAACCTAATAAATTATATACTAAAGCCTTCCTATTCAATCACACTATCTATTAAAACAAAACGCATCAAAATTCTTTTCGTAGTCTTTAAGATTTAAGCATACATAGGGACATAGTGACAGAGAAAGCGACTTTGTTTTAGACTATGTAGTGATTATGAAGGTACAGCAAACAGGAAATATTTTCATAGCATCGAGCAGCCGAAGACATGAGAAAAACAAGAGAATCAATAAACAATAATCATTATAAGGTTGTTCACATTAGAATATTGTTTACGTACATAAAACCATATTACCTAGAACGGGTATAGCTGATTTTATTCGCGCCATAAACGTTAACGTATGTCTTTATAGTCTATATTTTATTATCTGTATTTATTTTATGCACCGTTCGCTTCTAACGATATAAATTGCATTAGAAGTAAAATTATTATGGTTGTTATGTGGTAGGGTAATATACAGGATGTCCCACTGTTGGTATACTAAGCTCAAAGGAGGTTATAGTTTTGCATACGCTGAGTACGTAAAAAGTACTTATAAAATTCCAGACGCATTTTTTTTCAAATAGATGAAGTCTTAAAACTCTTTGTGTACACCTATAACAAGCAACCCGCCCAGCTTTGCCACCAGCACGTGAGATATCGTTTAAGATTATGTTTTCATAGACAAAATGCTCACTCGATATATGCCGGCTGCGCGAAGCCAGAGAAGAAAACATGGATTTTCAGGAAAAGTTTAGCAAAAAATTTTTGACGTAATTTTCTTGTTTAAATATTTTTTTCATGATCAGGGTATGCAAAAGTATAAGTCCCTTCGCGCTTAGTATACCAATAGTGGGACATCCTGTATATTGTACGCCATTTTGATTTTATGATTATGTCATAGCACACCATGGTATGATCAATTTATTTTATTATGCTTTATGCTTTTCTTATACTCTTAACTAGCGACCCGCCCCGGCTTCGCACGGGTGCAATGCTGATACTAAATGTATATACACTACAGAAAAACTGTGAACGTTGTTTATAAAAACATAGCGGCCCGCTCCGGCTTCGCACGGGTATAAAATATATAGCCGGGCGGCCGGCCGGTGCCGCCGCAAACGCTACGTCCCGCAATTTTTAAATCTGTAATATCTTCGAAAATATTCACTTAAATCATACGGTGTAAAGGGCCATATAGATCTATATTAAATGAACAATGTATTCAAGGTATTTAATTGGTTAAGGATTAATGCTGTATTGGTTAAAATCGCTTCGAAAATTAGCCATTATTTGTCGTAAAAAAAAAGTTATTGTGGGTTATCCATAAGAGATAGACATATACCACCGCGGACTTTTCTATAGACCTTTTCAATGTGTATAATACTTAGTACATTATTTTGATAAAACTCGTAAGGTTCAGCCTGCGTTTGCAATGTAAGCGGAAAAAAATGTAATTTTTTACGACATCACATTAGAAACCTCAAAAATAACAGTACTTCTCCACTATTTGATAATTGATGGATGTTATTATACATATAAACCTTCCTCTTGAATCACTCTATCTATTAAAAAAAACTGCATCAAAATCCGTTGCGTAGTTTCAAAGATTTAAGCGTACAAAGGGACATAGGGACATAGGGATATAGGGACATAGGGACAGAGAAAGCGACTTTGTTTTATACTATATAGTGATAGTGATGATATACGTGAAAATTTATAAAAAATAATATAACATGTTGAAAGTTCTAAACTAATTTTAAAAATTCATTATTCATTCATTATAGGCTCGGCATATTTAATTATTATATATCGAGATGGACAGACGGCTAATCAAAGTGGCAGGGAGCTTCTGGAGTCAAGCCGCTGGTAACCTGATAGAAATCTAGTGGGAGGCCTATATCCAACATTAAACGTCCTGAAAACGCTGAAAAACGAGTAGGTATATTTTATTTTGGATGTTGGGTTTACAAGAGTGGTATTATTTACAACAAAATACATAATTAAACAACACAAAAAAGTATTTTCTTGTGTTGTTAAATTTCTTAACCATCGCTTAGCTGGACAGTACTTAGGGCCTAAAGCAAAATCCCTTAATAATGAAGTATTCAAAGTAATAATATTTGCTCCAGACAAACTCCCATTACCGTTATCTACTTTAACCGGCAGATGTACGAGATTGCCTAAACGTGATGTATGATAGAAACTTTAGGAAAACAGTTTAATTATTGTACTTAAGAACCACTTTGTAGTTTCCACTGAGCCCAGTTTAGTTTGGCAAATCTTGGTGATTGGGCTTGTGTGATGGAAGGGGCGATACCTATGTGGTTATATTTAGTAGGTATTTCATTATTTGTGAGGCGAGCGAGCAGAAAATAAAATGATTTTTCTATTTATCTGCGCATGTCATAACATCTCCACTGCTCGAAACGTTGAAAACATCATGAGGAAACCCGCATGTCGATTTAACAAAAGTTCAAGGACATGTGAAATCTGCTTACCTGCAATGACAAGCGTGGTGGATTATGGTCTTTCTGGCCTTCATAGGAGGCCCGTGTGACTGCTGTGAGAACATATTAAGGCTGATGAAGACGATGATGACAATATTTGTGAAGTAATTGTACTAAAATTAAAAAACAAGAGCAAATCTTTCTGTTGTCTGCAACTTCCTCCTGACAATTACGCATCTCGCAGTATTTTATTCCTTTTGAAACGGAAATAAGGAACGTATTCCGTAAAAATTAAAATATATTGGTGGAAATTTTGATTATGCTTTTCGTAAGAAAAATAATTCAAAATATAGTATTTTCTAGTGTTTGATTTTACGCGAGGATTATACATTTAGAAATTAAAGACTTCGGCTGTAAAGTGTTCGAAACGTCGGGAAAATAATATAATGAATAAATCGCGTTTAAAATCCGTTAAAAGTCTTTAATTTCTAAATTCAAAATATCGTAAAATTTAACTGCTTTAGAGGACTAAATTCCTATTTAAAATGCGTAAATCGCTTATAGCTAAGTTAATCACAGTGGTCACACCCAAATATTACACGCTTCAAGCGGTATACGCTTGAACTTTGTTAATCAACACGGATTTACTTTTCAACATCGAAGAAACGGGTTTTAACTATTTTAATACCAAAGTATGTTTGTTTCAGAAGTATCGGATTTCATCAATGCACTTCAAATGTATATTTTTTTCTATATTTGTAAATACCGAAGTCGAATAAGTTTTCTATAGGATTGATATCACAATGACTATACATATACTTAGTACTTACTATTATTGCACACGCAGGTTGTTTGAATAGAATATTTTATAAGGACAATGAGCAATATAGTAGAATATTTAGGTACTGTATGGTATAATGGTAGATTGTCCTAGGTGTTAAAACTTAATGAAGGCAGAAGAAGAAGAATTCAAAAGGGATAAAAATACACAAAAAAGTTCGACGGAGATATATTAATGTTATATTTATACCAATTTATAATTAATATTTGATTTATTTAAGAATACGTAAAAGATTACGGGGTTCGAAATTCTCCTTACGTGAACAAACTTTACTTTAAAAAATTATCCAATGCATCATTGTACATAAAACCTAATGATCACTTAATAAAGAAAATACAAAAGACAATAAACCTTACGTGATCTCATTAAAATAAGTATTCATAGTGTAACATAGTTTGAAACTGGTTCTTAAGTAAACGCGGGGATGTGCCGTCGACACAAAGGGTCCAAAATTGCTTGTAAAGTTTTTGCGTTTGGTTATCGTGAGGAATACTTAAACAGGCTCTTGGAAAAGTTTTAACTATTGTAAAAAAGTAGAAATGTATATAGATACTAGAAGCGACAGTTGGAGGTAAGGAAATTATCGAATCATAGTATGGAAATACAGCTACAGCTAGCTATACATATGTTGACGATAATATATGGTTCTGACTGTAACTGAATTCGGTGATTAGAATAATTGTGTGTTGGTAAAGTGTGTACATATGAATATACCAAGACCAAGAAAAATAATGTACCTGTATATGTAATTTTCACCACTTTTCTAGAAGTACAAGCTTTGCTTGAGTCAATACCATTAGAATATATAAAAGGGTAGAATAACACTTCCAGATTTATTAATTTATCCTACTTTGGCAACTACCTAAGCATATTTGAATAAAATTAATACATATCCGTACCTACTCAGTTCAAATAAGTAAGTTCGTTATCATCTTACATTTACAATATTATGATTATTAATAATTCATACAGGGAAATGTTTTCATACAAAACGAGCATATAATGTACATAGTTAGGTTTAAATTAACTAATACAATTTTCTCTCGCAATGTATTTTTATTTTTTAAATTGTTATAGCTATTCCAGAATACACCATCTGTATATCTTTGTAACATGTAGTTTTTGTCTTTCTGCCGTTGTCCAGCATTTTAAAAAGCCAAGTAATTTAAACTGTCGCCTGATTTTAAGCTTCTATTTTGCTGTAAAAAGTTTTCATTATCGAGATAAAAATTGCGATTTAGCCTGTCTTTTAAGCGTTTAATAAAAATGTTCTGTAGTTGCTTTAAGGTGATTGCTACGATCTGTTCCCAGCCAATGTTCCGCTAGATGGCGCTGAATTCTACATTTCTAGTTTATTTGAGTTTTTGCGTAATTGGAAAACCTTAAAGTCGTAGGAATAGTCATGGCGGTTACTGAATATTATATTTTATTGAAATATGTCATATCATTGCCTTAAAATCCACCCGATTCGGTAAAAAAATGCATTATAACATCTGTCATTGCATACAGGGTCGTTTACACACACAGACGTATACAAAAATGATAAAGATTTAAGTCTAGATGGCGTGAATCGTGAAACACAGACGTATACAAAAATGATAAAGATTTAACTCTAGATGGCGTGAATCTAAAACAAGTTTTCCATTTTTCTGTATGGGTAGACAAAACTTCAAAACGCCACCTGCTACGGTTTATATTAGGAACGATTAGCTTTCCGCCCGCATTTTAAAAAAAAAACCGCATAGTTCCCGTTCCCGTGGGATTTCCGGGATAAAACCCATTCAATGTGTCCAAGTTACGTTCTATATGTGTGCTAAATTTCATTGTTATCGGTTCAGTAGTATTTGCGTGAAACACACACACGATACACATCCTCACAAACTTTCGCATTAGTAGGAAGTAGGATTGTTATAAAAATAAAAGTTATATTTGTTGACGTAAACTATTTTGTTGTAATTTTGGGAAATAAATAATGTCAAAATTGATTACAATAAAACGCAGTTTTATTTTATTACATTACACTATTGTTTTTTTTATCAAAACATGTATTTGAAGTAGCATATACCTATGATATAATATTATGCTGATCCAAGCATTTTCACTCAAAACTAATATCATTAATGATTTGTAAAAGTAAATTATTTCAATATACATTTCATAACCAACAAGTAAGAATAATTATTCATACAACAACAAATCTAAAACACTATTTACTATGGAAAAAAACCAGGAAGGTGAAAAAGATATTTACGATTTCGACGCACTCGACTTTTAGTAAAATATAGTAGGTAAAAATTAAACAATGGTAATGTAAATTCTAAACAAACTACTACCAAAATACAATTAGAACAAAAATCATTTGACTTGTTTATTTCACCCAGAGGCCAGAGGCGGCTCGTGACAAAATTGTATAGGTGTTCACTTGAAATAAAACAACGAAAATACAATAGCGTTAGCGGGATGATTTATTACAAAAAAATGAGCACCACATTTTATAAATGTCTATAACACTAAAAATTACAAAGTACAGACTATTTCAAAACGAATTCAATGATTATCAATAATTAGTAAATCACCGAATTTGCATTCGCGAGCGTAGGTATCCATAGTGTTTGTCACTGACGGTCACTGACCTCTATAACTTATAGTTACTTATACGTGAGAATCAAAACGCTACTTGCTACGGTTTATTATGAACGATTGTTATAAAAATAAAAGTTATACAATATACATATTTGTTGGCGTAAACTATTTTATTCATCATTAATTTTGGAAAATAAATAATGTCTAAATTGATTACAATAAAACGCAGTTTTATTTTATTACATTACACTATTGTTTTTTTTTTTTATCAAAACATGTATGTATTTGAGTAGTTAGTAGCATATTATATTCTGAATTTCTGATCCATGCCTATTCACTCAAAACTAATAACACTAATGATTTGTAACAGTAAATTATTTCAATAGGTAGGTATTTGAACATTTCCCAACAAGACGTAAGAATAATTATTCGTAGGTATACAAGATACAATAACAAATCTAATACACTATTTATTATTTTATTATTTACTAGCGGTCCGCCCCGGCTTCGCCCGTGGTACATGTTTACGTTTTCTCTCCATAAGAAATAAGAACCATCCTCGTACTTCAAGGAATATAATAAAAAACGCTACAATAAACGCTAAAAAATCGCTACAATAATTATATTTCAATTTTATCTTTTTATACCTAGTAGAACTGGCCGACGAATAAGAAAAATCGTATTAGAATAAATTTAAACAATAAATTACGGAACAAAAAAAGGATTGTAACTGAATTAGGTATGTTTGTTTCTGGGCACACCGTTTTCGACGACGCGACGCGCGACGTAAGCGTATAGGTATAGGTACCTACTTTGCTAAAACAAACTAATAAAATTGTGTGTCTGTCTGAAAATTCGGAAAAGCATATTTTGCAAGTTTGTGATTACTTTGATAGTTTACCGATTTATAATAATTGTAATTGTAATTGTATAATATATCATTTGCAATGTGGTGAAATTTCATAAAAATCACGGGCCAATTTTTTGTTTTGAATCCCACCGAAAATATAATTGCGTTATTA
>CAJQZM010035483.1:0-17012 GCA_907164665.1 Colias nastes | reverse complement strand
TTTTTTTTTTATCAAAACATGTATGTATTTGAGTAGTTAGTAGGTAGCATATTATATTCTGAATATCTGATCCATGCCTATTCACTCAAAACTAATAACACTAATGATTTGTAACAGTAAATTATTATTTCAATAGGTAGGTATTTGAACATTTCCCAACAAGACGTAAGAATAATTATTCGTATACAAGATACAATAACAAATCTAATACACTATTTATTATTTTATTATTTACTAGCGGTCCGCCCTCTTTTTATACCTAGTAGAACTGGCCGACGAATAAAAAAAATCGTATTAGAATACAATAAATTACGGAACAAAAAAGGATTGTAACTGAATTAGGTAATTAGGTATGTTTGTTTCTGGGCGCACCGTTTTCGACGACGCGACGCGCGACGTAAGCGTATAGGTATAGGTACCTACTTTGCTAAAACAAACTAATAAAATTGTGTGTCTGTCTGAAAATTCGGAAAAGCATATTTTGCAAGTTTGTGATTACTTTGATAGTTTACCGATTTATAATATGTAATTGTAATTGTAATTGTTTATTATATCATTTGCAATGTGGTGAAATTTCATAAAAATCACGAGCCAATTTTTTGTTTTGAATCCCACCGAAAATATAATTGCGTTATTAGAATAATTAATTACTATACCTACCCACGATCAATTATTACAATATAGTCTCAAATGCATACTAGAGAAATAATGCAATTTGATTCAATGCATAGCATACAAAAATAAATTCACAACACAAGAAATTCCGCGCGCAAATCATAGCGCGTGTCAATAACATTCATCAAGCCGACGACGACGCGACGCCGAACAAAAGTACCTACGACGGACGACCACGCTTCGAGTTGCCAAGTTACAACAATAATGAGTAATAAATTGTTTACAAAAAAAAACAAGTTTTCCATTTTTCTGTATGAGTAGACAGAACTTCAAAACGCCACCTGCTACGGTTTATACCTAACGATTGTTATAAAAATAAAAGTTATATTTGTTGGTGTAAACTATTTTATTGATCAATAATTTTGGAAAATAATTGTCAACATTGATTACAATAAAACGCAGTTTTATTTTATTACACTTTTGTTTTTTTTATCAAAACATGTATTTGAAGTACCATATAATATTATGCTGATCCAAGCATTTTCACTCAAAACTAATATCACTAATGATTTGTAAAAGTAAATTATTTCAATATACATTTCATAACCAACAAGTAAGAATAATTATTATTATTCCTACCTATAACAACAAACCTAAAACACTATTTACGATGGGAAAATAACCAGGAAGGTGAAAAACATAATTATATTTACGATTTCGACGCACTCGACTTTTAGTAAAATATAGTAGGTAAACATAATATAGGAGTAACGGAGTAGAGTATTCAGTATACTAATTACTGATACCTACTTTGATAAAACAAACTATTTGTTTGTCTGTCTGAAAATTCGGAAGTACTTTGGTAGTTTACCGATTTATAATAATAATATTGTATATATCGTTGTTTAAAAAATATTCAAACACAATAAAATATGATATACTGATTTATCACTGGTTTCAGTGATGAACTGATGAGTCAATGTTAGCCACTATACTTTCGTCATACGTGTGTATGATTGATGTGATTTGCAACGTGGTGATATTTCAGAAAAATCACGGGTCAAATTGTCCCACCGAAAATATAACTGCGTTATAAGAATAACTATACCTACGATAAATTATACATAATACAATATAGTCTCAAATGCATACTAGTGAAATATTTTAATTTGAATCAATAAAATAAAAAAGAATAAAAAATAATAATAATACTTACAAAAATAAATTCACAACACAAGAAAATCCGCGCGCAAATCATAGCGCGTGACAATAAGAGCCGACGACGCACGAAGGAGCCTAACAAAAGTACCTACAATCATAGGCGGCTCGTGACAAAATTGTATGGCCGTGTTCACTTGAAATAAAACAACGAAAATAGGTACTTACCATACCTACCAAATTTCATGAAAATTGTTTCAGTAGTTTAGGCGTGATTGAGTAACAGACAGACAGACAGAGTTACTTTCGCATTTATAATATTAGTATGGATTTAAAAACGAATTCAATTATTATTTAGCAATAATTAGAAAATCCCCGAATTTGCATTCGTGATCGTATTCATAGTGTTTGTCTACACTAATATTATAAAGAGGAAAACTTTGTTTGTTTGTTTGATTGTAATGAATAGGCTCATAAACTACTGGACCGATTTTAAAAATTCTTTCACCATTCGAAAGCTACATTATCCACGAGTAATACTTATAAGATAGGTTTTATCCCGGAAATTCTACGGGAACGGGAACGATAACGAGTTTTTCTTTGAAAACGCGGGCGGAGCCGCCGGGCGGCGGAAAGCTAGTTTATAAATAATAGAGGAGTGGCAACATCGCGCGCAATTGCTGCTGTCATGCGATGCGCAACGTCGCTTGATTGAACGCTCCGAAAATGGCTATTTTTCCATAGTAAATCTTTTGTTTCACGCGCAGGACTGATTTCTCTTTCACTCTTATTGGATTTCGTATGTAGGCAATGTACTGAATGTTGTTTCATAGGAGCGAAATGGAGAGCGCTCCGTAAGCTCCGTTTCGCGCGTTACTTATGAAATGAACAAGAGTGTATGTAATGATGTATTTTATTTGTAATGTGTAGTTACTTATTTTATTGATATTAGTATTGTAGTTTTTTACGATAGATTTTAAATAATGAGCAGGTATAACTTTATTATTAATTATTTATGGGAGTTTACTGCACCAGCGCTCCTGAGGACGAGCCGCCAAGGCCGCCGCTGTTCAAAACGCTACCTGCTACGGTTATGAATGATTGTTATAAAAATAAAAGTTATATTTGTTGGCGTAAACTATTTTATTCATCAATTTTGGAAAATAAATAATGTTAAAATTGATTACAATAAAACGCAGTTTTATTTTATTATTACATTACACTATTGTTTTTTTTTATCAAAACATGTATTTGAGTAGTTAGTAGCATATAATATTCTGAATTCTGATCCATGCCTATTCACTCAAAACTAATAACACTAATGATTTGTAACAGTAAATTATTTCAATAGGTATTTGAACATTTCATAACCAACAAGTAAGAATAATTCGTATACAAGATACAATAACAAAAATCTAAAACACTATTTATTATTTTATTATATTTTATTATGTGAAAATAACCAGGAAGGTGAAAAACATATTTACGATAACATAGTAAACATAATTATGGTTTTGCTATTAGGTAGTGTCAGGAGAGATTGCGTGTTCAAATCACGTCGGTGTTACCATTGTGGAGAGAGGAAGGTGGAATACCTCCAACGATAAACAAGCCTACCTACTCGACTGGCCGGCCGTTGAAGCCCTAATAAAAGATGTCGAAAAATGAGTAATAAATTATTTACAAAAAAAACATAGATTTCTAAGGTTTTAAGTTTTATTTTATTTTATTGTTATTTTTTTTTGAACGATTGGAAATGAAATTACTCAATTATTACACTTAGAACTTTGATTTATTAGAATTATAAGATAACGAACGCGATTCATGCGCACGACATCTAGCGCATCGCCTGTGCGTGACTTTTGCCAAGTGATCCATTGAAATGTTACATTTTTTAGCCCTAACCTTGCATTTTTTAGAGGACGCAATTTTGTTTTTTTGATGTGTAGGGGGGGTCAGTGTGAAGCTAAAACCAAGTTTGTGGGGTCGCCACCCTTGTCCCACGGCCGCCATCTTGAAAATAGCGGTTGAAATGGTTTTTACGATATATCTCTTAAACTATTTAACTGATAAAAAAATATCGTTAACATTATTTGTTGCAAATTAAATTCTCTACAACTTTGGTGTAGTAACTTTTAGTCGTAGAACTATAAATAAAAAAGTTATAAGTGAAAATGTTCAGAAATTAGAGCCATTTATATTTTTCAATAAAACTTTTTTTTATCATTTTACGAAGAAATGATATCAGACCATTTTTGTAGATTGTTTTTCGAGGAACAACTTTTATGTACAACATTTTTTCATAACGTCAATAACTAAGGTTTTACAGCGCTCTGAAGTGAGTACTATTTTTCAGTACTCTTAACTATACATATATTGGCTATTGGCTCTTTTCTCATACTCCAGAACAATAGAAGCACACTGCAGAACATTTCAGACCTACTTTTCGACGTAAAAAAAAGTCGCGCTTCCAGACTCTACCTCCTGGGTGGTGGGGAAAAGATTCAATAATTAATTATTAGTGATATTGCAAAATTAATTATTAAAAATATTATAATAACAAAAAAAAAACCATTACTGATGACAAATTATTATTAGTACACACATAATATAAATATACTGTATAGTTCAGAGTACTGAAAATTAGTACTCACTTCGGAGCGCTGTAAAACCTTAGCTATTTAATTAATGAAAAAATGTTGTATATAAAAGTTGTTCCTCGAAAAACAATCTACAAAAATGGTCAAATATCATTACTACGTAAAATGATAAAAAAAAGTTTTATTGAGAAATATAAATATCTCTAATTTCTGAACATTTTCGCTTATAACTTTTTTATTTATAGTTCTACGACTAAAAGTTACTACACCAAAGTTGTAGAGAATTTAATTTGCAACAAATAATGTTAACGATATTTTTTTATCAGTTAAATAGTTTAAGAGATATATCGTAAAAACCATATCAACCGCTATTTTCAAGATGGCGGCCGTGGGACAAGGGTGGTGACCCCACAAACTTGGTGATAGCTTCACACTGACCACCCCTACACATCAAAAAAATAAAATTGCGTCCTCTAAAAAATGCAACCCCAAATGTAACTTTTCAATGGACCAAGCAAACGAAAGGCGATGTTTAAACATCTACGCGCTAGATGTCGTGCTTGGCAAAAGTCACGCACACTACTGTAAAAGTGTCGAATTTTGCCGGTATTTCACTGTTGTTTTTCTAAGTAAATAATGTAAGTTATTGATTAAAAAGGTCGAACGCGCGCACATTTTATTGTAGAGAAGTGATAAAATGATTAGTTTTAAAGAAAGAGTGTCTGTGCTAAGTGTTTAGAGGTAATCAAAAATGTATGGAGGGACGGGCGGAACATTCACCTTAGAGCTAGCGCGCACGAGCAACTTTGTCTCCGCAACTATTTTGTCTCCGCAACTATTTTGTCTCTCCCACCCATGGGCTAGTATGAAAGTGCGCGCACGTAGCGACGCAACTCCCCATACAATTGATGGGAGAGACAAAATAGTTGCGGAGACAAAGTTGCTCGTGCGCGCTGGCTCTTAAAATTGTTATTGGAAGTTTTTATATAATTGTGATATAAATTTTCTTCTTTCAAGAAGTCTATTGATTTTTTATGGAAATGAGAATATCCTGTGCCTTCTTCATAATTCATTACCATAATAATTTATTTTTGAAATATCCAACTGAAACGCGATTAACTCTATTTAAATAATTTATAATACGCATAACCTATTTTTAAGTCACATCAACAAAATCAAACTACTAAAGTTTCTGATATAAATATCAGATGTGATATTTTATGCAATTCATTCTGCTTCACCGTTTAAAAGTTTCAAAAATGTAATATGAATATTCTTATTTCACGAATACTTCTTCCACATAAATCGGCCATAAATTTTGTATGAGAACAGATTATATGTTGCTTTTTAAAGTATTACCCTTGGCCGAATATTGTACTGAGATGGCTTTTATCGCTCCGAGTGACCGTGTGGCCATTAGAATAGAGAATTTATAACAATAAATACCGCCAAAAAGCAAAAGATTCTGTAGTTCCTAATTCTGATGAGGTTTGATCACTATAGTCGTAATAATAGAATTTGTAGAGTGTTCAATTTCGCTGGCTGCTTTTAACGATTCAAAAGCCCTGTTGTAAAATTATTCTGGTAACAATTCTGACTATTTATACAGCAACATCGTTCGAGAAAAGACATCTTGAATGTTTAGAAGTCCTTTATCAGTCTAGTGATCACACTCTACTTTTTTTCATCTTGCCCTTTTTTCACAAGGATATAATTGCATTATGGAAAACTTTGGATTCGATTCGATTTAATTTCGATTTAAAGTATCTGTTGAATTTAGTAAAGGAGAGCTAAACTAACATTTACAAATGAAATAAAAAATGTGTGCGTGTACTAGTGTACACACGTAAGAAGTGAAACTTCTTTATGACCTTATTTTTCAAAAAATAATTTACTATATGCAACTTTACAGAAATACGTCGAATGACGCGTGGTAGGGATAAGAAAAAGATGGCGCGTAACGGAAAAATGTCACGCGTAACGAAAAAATGTTACACTAAATTTTTTTCCAACCCCAATAAAGAAGTTTCACTTCAAAAACGCTTCTAAAGCCTAACCTAGTGGCCCCATTTTGAAAAATGAGCCCAAATATTTGCTCATATCTTCCTTTTAGTCGTGAAAGTGACAACGACGCGCTTGCAAGGATATTAAAAAGTTGGCAGATTCCCTCGGTTAGGCTTTTTAAAACACAATAACTTGCAAACAATACACGCTCGTTAATCATAAAATATTTGACGGTCCGTCAACAATAATGATTTATATTTTATACTATCTTATTCTTATAATCTGTGTGGATATTTTATTGAAAATAAGTTGTTAATTTATTCGGGAGACGTATTTAGAAGCTGTAAATAGATTATTGTTGTTGTTAAGTATATTATAGCTACTAGCAGAAAACACGCAGTTTGTTAAAGGAAATTCCTATGGCACTGAGATGTTCGAGAAGAAACAAAACAGATACCATAAAATCGATCCGTTGCGAAGTGAAAGAAAGATAAACTAACACACTTGCACTTGCATTTAAAATAAAAAGAGCACAATAAGGTTTCTTGTCGAGTTAAAATAAATTCCTATGGCGCTGAGATGTTAGAGAAGAAACAAAAATCATACCATAAATCCGCTCCGTCGCGACGTGTAAGAAGACAAACAAAAAAAAAACCTCGAATTTTTTATAACAAGAACATAGTAAAGATTTATTTTTCGTCATTGCGACTGCTAGTTGAAATTGAATTTATAACTCGTCAGGGAATATTTTGTCAATTTTAATTTAGTATTTTCAGTATACGTTCTTCACCTACCGTGTAGATTATTAATTGATGTTCGCTGTTGGTACGTTGACACGTCAACCCATGTAGTCACCGGATTAATTAACTTTTTAAATTAAACGCCATTTATGATATACTAGCTTTCCACCCGCAGCTTCGCCCGCGCAGTCAAAGAAAAACCCGCGTAGTTCTCGTTCCCGTGGGATTTCGGGGATAAAACCTATCCTATTTCCCGGGGTAAAAAGCCTATGTCCTTTCTCGGGTATCAAAATATCTCTATACCAAATTTCATGCAAATTGGTTCATTAGTTAAGGCGTGATTGAGTAACAGACAGACAGACAGAGTTACTTTCGCATTTATAATATTATAGTATGGATGTATCTATACAATATACATGTATACCTTCACGCTTGTCACGGAAAGGATTATTGAATTACGTAGACTTTCATCATGTTGTTGTCTTATGAACCACCAAATCTAATATATAAAATTTTTGTGTGACAATGTTAGTTACCAATAACCAAACTCCTCTTAAACTGCTGGACCGATTCTCATGAAATTTTGTGTGCCTATTGGGTAGATCTGTTGATAGATACCCCTAAGTGATAATATCAACGTTTACCGGGCAGCTAGTCCATTATATAAAATTCTCGTGTCACGGTGTTGTGGAAACGGCTTGACCGATTCTTATATGGTTGCATATCGGGTAGGTCTGAGAACCGGACAACATCTATTTTCATACCCCTATGTGATAAGAGAAAGGTAAAAAAACGTTTACCGGGACAGCTAGTATCAGTATAATATTAGTAGCGACATCGTACTTAGAAAGGGTTTATTCGTACCATCTGGATTTTGTAACCTAATTAGTGTTTGACAAAATATAGCAGCAATTAGGGTAAGTGTTTACAAGAAATACGTAAATGTTAATCTTCATTTTAACAACAATTCGGCTTCTAGAGCTGCTTTGCAGTTACATAATGGTGGGATTATGTTTTGAGCACAATTTCTTGATATTGTGATTAAAAGGCACTTCAAATACATACTATATCTCTTTATATATAAAATTCTCGTGTCACAATGTTAGTCTGCATACTCCTCCGAAACGGGTGGACCGATTCTCATGAAATTTTCTGTGCATATCGGGTAAGTCTGAGAATCGGCCAGCATCTATTTTTCATATGTACCACGGGCGAAGCCGGGGCGGGCCGCTAGTAATATATAAAAATGAAACCCGTTTTCTTTGGTCACGACATCACGCGTGGACGGGTGGACCGATTTCGATAATTCTTTTTTTATTATATTCCTTGAAGTACGAGGATGGTTCTTACGTAGAGAAAACGTAAATATGTACCACGGGCGAAGCCGTGGCGGACCGCTAGTAAACAATAATATTATAATATTGCTTCGGCATATGGCTTGGTTGTTGTTTTGATGGCCATGATGTTTTTATGGCTAGGTTATGGCTTTAAATTTGAGGGGTTTTATGTCATAAAAATTATCAGAGATTATTTAATATTTTCGGTAACATAAACATTTCCTTATTCATTCATCATGGAAGAATTGATGAATGTTTGTACTGATAATATTTTATACGATAATTTAATTCAGATCTACCATATACCATTCTATTCCCTGTATTCTATTGTCTATGGCAAACTTCCATAAACACTACTCGCTTCTATGATCTATGACATAACACGTCTCCAAGGAGGCAAGGGGTTGATGTAATTTGTATGATATATCCGCCATGATTAATATATGTCACCATAAATCTGTTTCGTGATGTATGGATGTATGAATTACAATATTCATGATAACAATATTGCGTACACCTTTGATTAAATTGAGTTTTTAATAAATACCTATTGCGTCAGAGTTTTGAGTTTTTTCAAGGCATTTCTCAATAAGTAAGCTTTAAAGAAAAGTAAAAGTTTTAAGGTACCTATAAAACAGGGCGTGAGTGCCGAGCATACGTGTCAGAAGTGAAACTTCTTTGATAAGATTCAAAGATACCAAAATCGTCGCCATACTCCATGACGTGACGGTACTGCCATGACGCGACCTTAGACATATTACTTGACACCCGTATTCACAAACGTTACTGTGAGGTCTCATAGTAGGCATGGACGCATAGGGGTAGCAAAATCATTTCACAAACAATACTTAAGTGGTGAAGCGCACTATGCGCTCGATAAACTGAACGCACAGCTAAGCAACTTCGTTAGCTACTTTAGACAACGCATAGTAGACCAAAAACAGGCCACGTGTACAAAACGTGTGAAGTTATATTTTTTTGTCGTCTTAATTTGTTGTTACTTTCGACCTCAAAATGGATTATAGCAGTGAAGAAGAATTCGTAATTATATTAACGATAGGATATTTGAACAAAGGACAATAATAACAAGAAAAGTGGTACGGGACTTTCAAGATCCTTTTGATTACTATAGTTCGGAAGAGTTTAGAAAACGTTATAGATTTTCGAAAGATGTTGTTTAAATATATGGCTGTGAGTTGAAGGCAACAGTCAAGTCCTCCCAAGCTTGCTTTTTTAATTCAATATTTTTTGAATTAGTTCGCTTGTCTTCAATAATGGGTCGGTCTCGTACTAGAGCCACGATTAGTTCCCTTTCCGACGTGGTGAATGGTATTTTCTTAGAACTGGAATACAATTATGTACTCATATTGTTTTATACGTCACTCAAAATTTTCGTTTAAGTTTTCCTTAGTTTGCCAATCAATATGCCATATCAAACCAAGTTAAAATTACATACATAATAGCAAAGTAATAACATAACATATGTAAAAATAAAATAAATAAATAAAAAAATGACAATGTTTAAACTTAGGTAATTTGTGAAGATAGTAAAACAAAATTTCTCTGACCACATTGCGTCCGTAACGTTATTTTTTTTATTTCCAGTCACGTGGTGCTGCGACATTTTAAGTGTAAGCTTATTATATGAAAATTACCACGACAAATCAAATGAACAATGTTTCTAAACAAACGGTTTGAGGTTAATTGATTGTCATTTACTCCTGTCAAACTCTACCATGAACTTAGCAATACAAATGGACCAATCACATGTCGCCATTTTACGCAGTGCGTTTGCTTTGCCAAGCATTACTTAAGTTTTGTCTATGAATAGAAAGGCTCGATGAATGGAACGCACTGAGAAGTGTTACCCTTTGCACAGTGTTGATGCTTTACTTAGGGAAGTACTGTTTGTGAATACGGGTGTCTGTTCACGTTTCCCTTCCAAAAATTATTATGAACTAATTTTTAAAAACTCCCTCGTAAGAGATTAAAGCTTTTTCTAATTTTCTTATCCTTTATACTAATAAATCTAAACATTATTAAAAAGCCATCGTTTCAATATACTTCTAAGGCCAAATTACATAAGTTTACATAATGAATACGATTCTTTATTCAGCTTAGTTTTATTACTATCTAATTTACATGCTTTGAGTCAAGGGAGATTAGAGCTCCATACAGAGCTTTTGTATGCTAAATAGCAGTCCTAATCATAGATATAGGTCAGCAATTTTGTACTAAATCTTTTTAAGCTATTGCATAGCTTCTATCGCGGGCCTTGAGTGCGGCGACCGAATGTAAAAATTCCGTAACGAAAAAACCTAACACCCCCCACTCCAACCGGCACAGCGATGCGATGCTATGCGTATGCAATCAGCAATAGCTTTACCGCGACAGTCCTCGAGTGCCACACGTATTTTTTTTTACCTCTGGCTATCGGTTATTTTACATATATAATTACTAGCTTTACCATCCTTGTCTTTACTAATATTATAAATAGCTGCGCTTCGCGGTTTCACCAGAGTGGTTTCACTCCTGTAGGTTTTAGCGTAATAATATTAGCCTATACCCTTCCTCCATAAATGGGCTATCTAACACCGAAAGAATTTTTCAAAGAGGATCAGTAGTTCCTGAGATTAGCGCAGTCAAACAAACAAACAAATCTTCAGCGATATAATATATTATAGATTCGAAAATAGAACGACACAATGGCACAATTTTATGGTATGATTTTTGTCAAGAGGCTAGAGGAGTTCTAATTTATTTCTAAGGGAAATAAAGCTTAAGCTATATTCGAGATACTAAATTTAAATGATATATTTTCTTGGGACATATCCTAATTTAAATGTAGTTACAGAATGCATATATCGTTTATTTTACTGCAAATTAGCAAGTAGAGATCGCCGTTAAAATAAATAAAATAAACAGTCACATTCAAATACTTTATTTTAAAAACGCAACATTATCAAGCCGCATAAACATTGAGAATTTTCCTCCAAAATCTATTCCAATGTTAATTACTCTAGATAAGCCAATTATTTAAAGAGACAGAGAAGTAATTAAAAAAGTTTTTCGTTCTCATTAGGCGTGTTAATTTGTACTATACAATTCCATTAAAAGTTATATACGAAAAATTAACGTAATATCACCAAATTGTCAGGGGGACTCTGTTATAAATGACTTTGGTGGCCTTCGCTTTGACCTTGAGTATAATCGAATTTAAATGTGTATTTTTTAGCTCCCTAAATATACATTAATTTGTTTATGTATTTTTTATCGACTCTCTTTTACGAAATGAAAATAGGCTGTACTTCTAAAAGAAAAAGTTGTTAAAACATAAACTAGCTGTAAGGTGTCTTTAAAACTGGTGTATCTGTCTCGGAGATTATCTGTAACAAAAAAATGAAATTACTACTGTATTTCTGTAGACCGATGAATAATATTATTATACGCACATCAAGCTTTAAATTAAATACACTTTTCACTGAAAATTTGCTCTATATAAGAAATAATAGTATGCTATTCAAAGACCTAAGCAGATCCTTAGTAAACGATTACCCACAAATCGACCACTGAGAGGTCTGGAGATTAATTTCCAGTACTAAAGGATCCGACTAGAAGGGCTATGGAATCTTAAAATGAAAAAAAAAAAATCGATCAGTGAAGTCATAGTATTATTTTTCTATTTCACCATAGCGATAAGGTATACATTGTATTGTGACTAAACTGTAAAAAGCTCCTTGCAGTTTCTATCTTCATGCTACGTACGAGTGTAATATAATAAAATATGGTATTTACTATATTTTCTTAAATTATGCATTTTACCTACATTATCAATCATATTCACTACACGTATTAGCGCATTTTCCGTACTTCTACTACAAAAATGCTCGTATAAATTTCACACATTAAAGCACTCATGTCTTAAGTGTATCAGTAATAAGATTCCCGTCTTATAGCTTAAGCGTTCACCATTAAATGTTCGCAGCACAACAAACGCTACAGTAAACACGTGAATGTGTAAAAAAAATGAAATTTACAAGAAAAATGAAGTGCGCGGAGCAATTTCCCTCCGAGATCGAGGTAATGGCATACTGGGTTTGGTGTGAGGTACGAATAATGGATGCGGTATGGGATTGATTTTATTTATTTTTTTGTTAGATATGAAAAGATGTAGCTAACTACATTTATAAGTCTAATAGTATCTCTATCTTATACCATATTAATCTAGAATTTCAACATTGAAAACTTTTTAATTGATTTTACACTCGATTTGTTCATTTAAATATTATTTTGTCAATACAAAAAAAATAAAAAATTAATTGTCTGTAAAGTCGGTTTACTGACGATAGTTGAACGTGACAACGTCCGATTGTGCTTCTTTGTCGCTCGTTCCACGCTCTCGCTTGCACTTCAAGCCTTACATGGAACGCCTCAGAGCGAGGTAACGCCGCATGAGTCATGTTTTTTCGTGCGTGCAGCCGGCTTTATCGAATTATAAGACGTTGTCACGTCAAAAAATAGTAGTAATAAGTATTTGTTATAAAGCGTTTGTATTTTTACAAAGTTTTTGTTATCCTAGGTCATTTCGTGTGAAGCCAGCAAAATATAAGAAACTGGCTATTTGTAAACAATCGTAAAATAAACATTTGATTTGTACGCTAAAATGATATATCTCAGCAAAAACAGTTCACATTGAGAATAAACAATTTGTAGGCCATTTTTCCGTTGAATTCAAACCTAAAAACTGCAAGTCTCTTGTGAATATATTTCTTGCTGACGGACGTGATTTGCTAAAATAAACGGTGAACTGCCTAAAGATACTTGTTTGATTTGATTTAGAAGTTTATTTGTTTTCATCATTTATCTCGACATAATGAGTATTAATAGTGTTTACAAATTCATAAAATGACATTAGCTCTCCATTTATAAATACATTCTCATTTAAAATTTTAATGCTGCTTATTTATTTTACCGACATTCCAAAAAAAAGGAAAGAGCTTATCAATTCGTAGTGAATTATTTTTTAATGTTTGTACGTTAGTTACCTTTACAGGTGATTACCTGATCAATTCTTTCACTTTACTTGTAAATAGTGAAATGAATTAACTACTGTATAATTAATAGATATTTTTTCTTTACTTTATTAAATGATAGCGCATCCAAAAAACGCAGTTTCCTACTCCCAAGCCCTGCGGTCGCCATTCACGGGTTCCGTAGGAGAAAATTGCAGCGATCTTCCTTCCCGTGCTTGTTTTAATTTAAAATTTGAGTTCAAACTATTTTTATGAAACCCAAAGTAATCTCTAAGTAAACGGTTATTCCCACCGTTTAAGCTTACAGGCGTTTTTCAGATAAAATTATCGCGAATTGTTTTTAAGTGTTTGTTGGTTAAAATTTGCGGTTTTCAATTCGTAAAATATATTTAATTTTATTGTTTTCAGTAGTAATTCAGTGGTTTTGCACTAAATGGGAAAATAAAATAATATCGTAAAGTATATACGGTATTTCGATTTGGCGTAATATGAGATAATAGATACCCAATAATGGGTCACTAACTGACTGTGCAGATTTAATTCCAAGTTGCCGCAAATTGTGTAATTATGACGTTCTTCCAAGGTTTTTATTATTAAGAAATAAAATGTGCCTAAAATTTTCAAGTATTTCATGAACATTTTTTACTAAACGATGTGTCAATACCTACGTGCGTACGTGCATCAATATGCTTATAAGCATAAAGAAACAATTTTCAATAATAGAAAGAAAGAAAGAAATTATTTGCTCTTTCTTTCAATTTTCAATATTACAGTAATAAGCGAATCGCACGGTGCATCAGATAATAACATTGCATTTTCTTTTCATCTCTTTACACTTAATACCCCTTTTTTACCTAAGGCAAGGCGTTAACAAGGAGCTAAAATGAACAGTCCAACAAATGTGAAGCCATAAATCAGACCCAACAATTTGGCTGTATTAGTTGTAGACTTGAAGCGTCTGATAATTCAGAAAAATGCATTCATTTCTCAATGCACTTGGCTACTTTCCAAGGGACAGGGATTCGCCTGTCGTGGAGTTTTATTGAACCCAGGAGTAAATACTTTATGGGCTGTCGATTCTGAGATATGCGTGCTTGATTATTTACGCCTCGGTTGCAATTTCGACTTAAATGGTCTGGTTATTAAAGTAGTTTTCGATTATTAAATTATAAAGATACTAGCTTACCGCCCGCGGCTTCGCCCGCTTTGTCTAGAACCTAATAAGCTATATACTTAAACCTTCCTCTTGAATCACTCTATCTTTTAAAAAAAACCGCATCGAATACGTTGCGTAGTTTTAAAGATTTAAGCATACAAAGGGACATAGGGACAGAGAGAGCGACTTTGTTTTATACTATGTAGTGATAATGTGAAAAACAAGAGTCTGGTTTTTCCTCAAGATGTAATAGGCATTTGATGTCAGTTTTACTAATTGAATTTCTATAACCTGTGTACTCGAAATATTTGTACAAAAAGAAGGTGGAGGAAATAAATGTCTCTGCTGTAACGTAGAGATACATTTAAATATAATTCAGTCAGATCTTATACACATTGATTTGAAGATAAATTGAATATTGTAATTAGAATAAGATTACTTTATTTCCAGCTTATTAAAACTAAGATACATTTTTACGTGTCTTTAACTGGTAGAATATAGGCCTGCATGAAGTCAAAACAAATAGATAGAGACAGATTAATAACGATGTATTTAAGGAGTTAAGAGAAACTCTTCAAGAAAAAGGGGTCGAAATTAGGTAAAATAAAAAGGCTTTCAAGGAATTTGTTTGCACAACGAGCTATTAATTTTTAATTAAACAATCGGGCGTCAGGAGCACGGGGGTCATAAATAAATGTATAAAAGGCTTGGGATAATATTTTGAGGTCCGGTGAAGTCGTAAAGTTCAAAATATACTATGAAATGTGCTTGTGAAACGATTAAATTTAATGGGACGGTTAATTTATAGTGCTGTTTAAAAGAACTATACTTTCCGTTGCAAAATAATTATGAGAGCACGGAATACATAGTTTATTGTTAAAGGAATTAACACAGTTTATAGCTTTCCGATGGCCGTTGGGGTAAAAAGGTTCTGGAATGGAGGCGACGAATTTGGCGACGAAGCGTGGGACGACCTCCCACAGATGATCTGGTCCGAGTGGCAGGGAGCCGCTGGATGCAGGCCGCCGTTGACCGGTCGTACAGCGTACTGGAAATCCTTGAGGGACGCCTTTGTCCAACAGTGGACGTCCCACGGGTGAAACAAGACATAGCTTTCGTTCATAATTGTCACTTGAATTATACCTATTCGTACATAGAGCACTCGTACTAAACTCGTACGTACAAATACAGACAGTTTGGACAAAAAGTAATAAGGTCACTTTTTATGTAACGACTTTTAACGTCTGTGAATTTATGCGAATTAGTAAATTTTTACATAAAGTTGAGTTATTTGTATGAACGTTGTAAGCACATATAGCAAATAAACGATCAAACAAGGATTGAATATTTCAAATAAAAGTCAACCAATACAAAACGACATTATATTTAATTTATTGTGGCATAGGCTGCATTTTACAGTTACATTAATCTATCACGAAGGCGCCTAAAATAAATATTTTCATATAAAATAAAATCCCACATTACTATATTGCAGTTTTTCTCAACATGCGAGAAATACCGCGAAAAGGCACTCCTAACAATGCTTCTGAGATTTGTTAAGAGTACTTTGAACAACGTTACTGTACACAAGAAGAATGGTATCTATTCGCTTCGCACTTTTGTTACATCTCAAAGAAATGTGTGTTTAATATCTTACTGGAACGCGATACTCTTTTATGTTTAACCGGCTTTGTAAAACGCGGTTCATGATTCGCAGTATTGTATAGAATTTTCTGGAGAAAATATTTTATAAGGGTCTACCAGGGTTTTCATATAGGTACACATTTGTAATACCTAGAAATAATTTTTACGTAGGTACACAAAATAATTATATGAAGGAATGAAGAAACTATTAGATAGCTCTACATTTAATTAAATTCATTTAAAATTGAAAGTTCTTAACTAAATTATGGTTATGAATGACGTAAGTTATAGTAATTATTACGGCGGTGAATTTCTTGGCATTTGAATCAAAAGTACGGGAGTAATATTTTTATAATATTGGAAGTTTAGTGTATGGCAGTGTAGCATTGGTTTGTTGTAAGGACATAATATTTCGATAGATAAATAACTTTACGGCCATAAAGTCACCTATTGTGCAATTTATTTGTATCTTATTTTATGTTATTTCTTTCATTTGCTGTGTACAATAAAGTATTCATTCATTCATAGTTTCATAAGTTAATAAAACACGATATATGGAAAAAACAAATACAATACAAATACCTTAAAACGTCTATAGCCGTAAACTAAGAACAACGGCGTATACCAGAAGTAGAAGTGATAAATAAATCTCGAGATAATAAACAACACAAAGGGGAGTAACGACGTATTATTGTTTATATTACTTGTTCGATTCACGTCCAGTC
>CAJQZM010035479.1:39228-58875 GCA_907164665.1 Colias nastes | reverse complement strand
TTGTTTGGCACAAAAATTCAGTAGAAAAAATTATGTTTAACGATTTTATTTTTTTTTATTCTTGTAATTAAATTTATTTAAGCACTTAAAATAACAGTAACGTAATTATATAAGTTTTCTTGTGCATACCTGTAATTGGTGTATACATCATATTAATATTCGTTAGTTGTTTAGTTTTAATTGTTAAAAATTTTTATGTGTACTCTGTTGGTATGTCTAAATAAATAAATAAATAAATAATATCTATCAGCATGTCAATATAATCCTGGCGTATTGAAAAATAGAATGAACTATTATACCTACTTAATATTATATAACACAGTTATCACATTTAACGTACATTCACAAAATTAATTCATACATACAATTGGTATACCTAGGCTCGGAATATAAATTGTAAAATTATCTGCCTATGCGAAAAATATGTCAATGTGTGCATCATTTTGAAACGAAGAAAAAATATAGAACAAACTTGATATTTTATTTTTATAATATAAGCTTATGTATAAGTTAGATATCGCTAAATAACTTTTGATTTAATATCTGAAGTGTTTTACTCCACTTTGTTTTTAATCTAACATAATTAATAATAAAGCTAAATATCTATCGTAAGTTTCTGTTTTCAGACTATTTTACGAGCAAACCTTGCTGGTCTAAAAACCAGTTCGAGACAGAATAAACACGATGGAAGCGGACAGCTACAAAATATAGTGGTTGATGTGGAAATATTTAGTGCACCTAACTCTAGTTCTTACACGTCAATGTCTTTCTAACAAACGTGGTAGGATATCGTTAGGGATTTACAACACGCGACACGGATGCGACACGATATCGTAGGATGGTGTGTTTTTATTGTGAGTTGTGTTGTGTCTTGGTGCAGAACTTAACTAAATGATCTACTGAAGAAAAACTAAACGATAAAAAAGCTTTAAAATAGATTTAATTTACTATCTCTACATATTATTATAAAATAAAGTTCTGCATTGCGTCTGTTTGTACGCGATAAAATCAAAAACTACTGCACAACAGCTTTAAAAACAACTTAGGACCGTAACTGGTATGAGTAGCATTTCTTGGTACAATAATGTGTGTGCTACCTACCTATAGTTTTGTAATTAAAATCATAAATAAGATAAATGATAAAATTTTATTTTTCCAACAATTTTTGAATACTATAACTTTTGCAATTTTTTAAAATATATTTATGTAGGTAGATTGAACGAAATTGGTCACTGTTTCGATGAATAAATGTAAACTATAATATAAACAATAACTAAATAAATATAATGAAAAACGAAGTTAGAAACATTGGATGCTGTAGCTACAACAAGGAACACCTGTGTACTCAACGCTCTGACATAACGAAATGGTCGTCATATTATTATAATAATATTATGTCGCAGTCGTGTCGCGTGCGGTGTCATGTCGGGCCCGCGGCGCGCGGCGGCCGGCGACGCGCGACACTTGGCCGCGCGCCAAACAGCGCTGCCAGCGCTTTTTACCTCGCGATTAGTCGCTGAAAGTGTACAAAAACTCTAACTCACTTACCGCTCTTTATTTTAGCGACTTTGTTGACTTATTTCAGCGTCTGTACAGCGCTTTGTTATCCTTCTTTGTCGTTTTAATTTTTAAGTACCTGTCTCGCTTTTACTGGGACCGTCCAAAAGATAAACCCTTTTAAAGTTTCATGAGCATTAATTAAAGGGAATATACTATACGAACGTAATTTAAGATAAATTATTTCATAGTTTTGGATAATTAATTCATAATTACGATATTATTTTTTTATGTTTAAAAATTTATAATTAAATATTATTCATGGTGCAGTGTATTGAAATCAATAAATTGCTGTGTTGATGATTAATAATAAGTAATCAAATTGGTAAACTATGTATTTGCACTTGGGTTTACACTCCAACGTGGGTAATTAAACAATTTGTGCTCGTGTAAAAATGAATTTCGAATAAAAATAATTAATTCTAAATTAAATAATACTGAATATACCTAAAAAAATTTATTAGTTAAATACTTTTTTCCTGATTACCTATTGAATAATAGTAGTATTCCAATACAAATAAATTATACATTTCTGTAGATTTTTATTTAGCAAGTAGGTATTATTTTTGCATCGTTTAATATCTAAACAATTAAACTAAAAATAAACGTCTATCTATTACCATAAGATCGCATTAAAAAAGATTATTCAAATGACGCTCGTAGCGTGGAGCATCATAGTTGGCGACAACTCCTTAATAAACGGGATCTCGAACAAAGCGCAGCAGCGGCGCAATGGGACAGGTTGAAAAATTATAATACAGAGGGACACAGCCTCACTACCAACCAAACACAATAACAACACGCTCTACAAACAATTATAGACCTTACCCACTCCACTCAAGGTGCAACCGCGCGTACGATATCGTGGTCGTCTCGTAATCCGCGAACGCAGACTAAGTGCTTAATTATGCGGCTGCGGGTCCGGGATTATGTTTTTATTTTCGGGGCTTCAGCATTATAAATTCCTAAGAATATTCCTGTAAATGTGAGGCTTTAGTTCGCCATTTCTCACGCGCGTGGGAAACAAATTGGAGATAAAAATATAGTTGGTCGTTAAGTTTTTATGGCGCGCGTTTCGGTGGGTTTGATGGATAGCAGCAGGGGAGGTTGCATTCGGACTTTACACACAATGTTCTCTTGGAAAAGATTCTATGTTCTGTTTGAAACATGGAATTTTCTATGGCATATGTATTTTTCTGTTAAATAGGCCATAAGCCCGTTACGAATTACAACCGTACGTAAACAGTATACTTGAGGAAAAATTTGTATGGAAAATTGATTTTTAAAAGCTTTAGCTTTACGTACACGAGTTATGGTTTATTAATCATGTTTGGCTTTACAAAGGTGTGCGGCTCAGAAAATTTCAGGAAAACGGAAATACGTGAGAAGGGATCTCTTTTAATATAGGTATTAGATAGGTATTAATAATTATTTATAAAGAAACGCTTTCAATTCTGTACAAAAACGAAAAATACTTTATGGTATCAGCCGTGGTATCATTATACACATAATAATTTGAACCAATTCGATAGCATGTTTAAAGTTGGCAAAATAATAAATATAAAAAATGTAATATTTATTATTTTTATCCATTCGATAATTTTGTTGTTACATAATATAGATACTATTATCAAGAATTTTTTTCGGAAATTGTAAAGTTAAACAACTGACTATTCTTAAAAGGAACAACTTTCCGCTATGTTGAAAAGAAATTCTTCATAGATATTTAAAAATAAGGTTTCATACTATTCGGATTAAATAACCTGAAACAATAGCGATGCTGTAAAATATCTACTAATAACATAAACGTGACAGTATGTCCAGATGGACGTGTGTAACTATTTCATCAAAAAAAGTTTTACTTGTACAAAATTTTGTACAGGAATAGATTATAGTCTGAATTACCTCATCGGCTAGTTTTTACCTACTCAGATATCACGCTAATGAAGCTGCGCTCTAGCTCGTAATCAATAAAATATATTATAATGTACCAAGGAGGCGGTCAATAAATAAATATTACTCGTATATTAAATGTGTACCGATTGAGAAACTGCAGTATGCCGCACGTCGCAACATCGGCTCGTGTATGCTGTAGCCTGTATGCTGTAGACTGTAACTACAAGTTGTTATAACTTATCGGAATTTTACTGCAACTTACAAAGAGATTGGAAACTCCCTCTTGTGCGGTTCAAACTCAATTTCGAATCTGGGTTACAGTATCTTTCGATTCGTTGCTTCTGAGATGTGCTCGGAGTACAACTAACTGTTTTGTAAAAATATGATGTTATTATTGTGATATGAAAATTAAAGAAAAATAACAAACTTAGTAATGTTTGTTGATAACGGAGAAATTGTGATAGAGTTACGTTATGTAGAGTTTCAAGATTATATTGACTTTAACTGTGTATTTTTATATTTATAAACGCAGTGGCGACACCTAAAATTAAGTGAAGAATGTGACTACACCGATCATATGGATGTCGTTAAGAAATTGGCATGTTTTTTTGTATTTATTTTTCTACATAAAGTCTTGCAAGAAAGCCTCTAAGGTTAACGGCTCTTGCACCAATTTAACATTTTCACTTCTCGCATACACATTCGTCTCTGATGAAGCTCTGTCTTAGCAAGCTGATGTCATGCATCAGGAAGAGTGAAGGAAATTAAGCTCAAGGATTAATGATTCCACATTTCTTGTCTTAGCGATCAATTACATTGCAAAAATACAATCTGACAACCGTTTCCAACACCAGCTTAACACAACAGTAATACTATAAATGAAATTTAACTCTGGCAGAGAATATTATGTCGAATTTAATTGACTCACGTGTCTTACTCGACTGGACATAAAATCCTTATGAATTGTATTCCATTTATAATTGACACACAATTGTCAACATTCTGATACATTTTAATACATGGTGCTATTAATACTGAAAATATCTGTCATGTTATATCCAGCGTTTAGAATTGAAACTGTAAAAGATTTTAAACACCGAGCTATGCAACTAAAATTTGCGGAACAAATAAAAAACACACTAGATTTACAATGTACACACTCAAATAATAGTCAAATAAAAGCGTCGGGTAAATCGAATGCAGTAATAAATACGTTGAAATCGATATTCTAATAGGAGCGGCACATTCGCAGTCCATTCGGGACGTCGCCGATGCGATTTATTTTGAAATATCGTGGAACATGGAAGCAACATGAAGCACGTATCACCGAGATTCATAAATCAGCTCACCTGGAGCGGCGCCAGCTCCTCCTCCGCTTAGATACCTTTAGATACCGGTAATTACTTTATTTTATCGGTTTATTGGCTCCCGGATAAGGCAACGTGTACAGCTCTTTTAATTTCGGCCCCGATTATGCAGAATAAAAATGGTATAGCGGGTTTGCTTGCTCTCTTTTATGTTATAGCTTATCGTAACTCATACATATTTCTTTCCCCTTTTCCACTCCGTTATGAATAAAGTAGCCTATGTCCTTTGCCAAGGTCATATCTGTCTCCGCACCAAATTTCATTAGAATCGGTACAATAGCGTAAGCGTAGAAACGTAACAGAAATAATAAGCAGTGCGAATTGAATGGGTGGTATAATTCTTGTTCTATTACTTGCATTCGGTTACTTTTTTGTCGAAAATATTATGTAAATCTTAAAAAGAAAAAAGCAAAAAAAAAAGTGCAATTTATTCTCTTACTAATTTACAACGAGATCTAACTAAGGTCTACGCTTTTCAACCGTTGTCAAACTTTTGTTTCGCTTTCATTAATTTAATTTGATCTAATCTGGTGGAAGCTGTCTATTAATGTTCACAGTGCGTTCACAATTATATTGTAATCAATTACGCTTAATGTATATGTGGATCTCTATTAAATTATCATACAAAATACGAGGTATAAGATTTGCATTTTGCTTATTATTACGTTTAATGCCATACTTACACTTTAATCCTTACAGTAATCCAAAAGTTCTTTTCAAATCTACAAAATAATATTATATACATTATACAATACAACAACGTAATGATATAAGCAAGTTAATAATTGTTGTAAAAATCACATATCAAGTAGCTTCGCTTTTTCGATGACCATTCCATGAAATTTATGTTCAAATTTCTAGAAACAAATAGACATTGCGTTTTGTGGAATTCACACCATTTCGATCGGACGTTCGAAGGAATATTATATTGCACAAGATACGATCGAAAATCACACCTAGAGGATTGCATTAATCTTGGACGTGGAAATAGATACTGCTCCGTCAGATGCACATGTAATGTGGATCGGAGATAAGGCACGTAGCGGCTATTTAGTTATGGTAATAATGCCTCAGCTATATTTACTAGTGCTGATATTCTGGGACAGTGTATCGACAATATTGTATTAACTTTATGTTATAATCTGACGTAAATTGATCTTTGTGTACCGTTTTGGAGCGTAGCTTGCTGACAGAACCATTATTTGGCAATTGTTATCCTCACCTCCACATTATACAATGTAATTGGAAATGCAATTCGAAGCCGGTGCACTTATCACTTGGAAAATGGTAGGTATTCATTCTTGCTTATCAGACAATACGACGAAGTCTCATTTTGCGCCACTGCCATTTCTAAGAATCTTCTAACCAATTCCGCATTGCGATTTACCTACTTATTATTAGTATTTGTTTAGTCATTATTCATGTAACGTTGGGTACTGACTTTAGGATAAGCTTCTATTTGTTATGACTTGAAAGAAGTCTAATCTTAAAATATTTGTGGACAAATAATACGTGTTATGGAGTTGACCAGGACATCTAGTCATCCAGATTCGCATATTATGTGTATGTTAATAATATAAAATAAGGTTTTCTGTAAAGTCGAACAAGCATATTATGCAAGGCACACCGATCGATACAGGCACAATGCGTGCTGTGATTATATAGTAATTGTATCGCGGAACCAAATTACCATTTGGGCGAAAATTTAATTTTAATCAAATATTCGCAGACGTGTCGCGGATAGAGATAAATGTTGCTTTATAGAATATCCGAACTGTTAGCGTAATTGGAATTAAAAATGTTTTCATTATTTTGCTTTTTGGCGGGATTATGTCCATTGTGTTCTTTAATTATGTCGTCGTGTTAATGACATTACGTGGCTATCTTTGTAAGCTGATTCAATTAATATTATTGAAATAAACAATATTATATTAAGAAAACTTTAATGGGACTAATTATATGCATTAAAGATAACTATGAAGATGCAATGATGAAAGAAAATTTGGAAAAGAACAATAATAAAAATAATTTCTGAATATCTATATTAATATGTCATCTTTATTAAATGGTTTAATGAAATTGTTACTTATAAAACATATTTTGTTATAAACTATATTCAGCTAATACATAAATCAAATCAATCCATATCCTACTTAAAACAACATGTTAAATCGTAAAGTGTAAATAGGTTATAAAAAAGGGATTCGGCATGGGACGGGGCCGACACGACGCCGGAACGACTCCCGGGAGAGCAGTCAGTGCGTGTAAAGAGCCCTGTTACGACTTACTATGCGTCACATAAACTTTGCTATTTAGATGCTCGCTCTATATCTATATACACAACTTATAAAACAATATATTTATAAATGTGTCAGATATCTGCTGACTCAATTTTGGTCTTTGCAGTAAATGAAAATCTGATAAAGACATCTGTACTGTCTCTACACAGATGCCAGTAGGTATGTACAATCTCTCATAGATCATGATAAAAAGAGATGCTTTTTATATCTAATAATTGACACATTATGCAACAACGTTTTAACTTTGAATCAATTCACAAACTACAAAGCAGCATACACAAGCCAATATAAATTTTGCTGTTTTTCTATAATATATAAATTCGAATTCTTTTGATTATGTAGTAGGTCTTGAATATCACTCTACGGGCGACAATATAACGAATGATACCTATTACACTGTAAATTATGTTCTTTGAGGGTATTGATTTTTATACATTGATAGTGCGTATGTGACTGAAGGATAACAAACTAGCAATATATCTAGAGCCATTCAACAATACTTGCCCTATTTCAATTGTAATCAAATAACTTACCTTTTCTTAGAAATCTTTATATCGAATGCCTGAACTCTGAACTTTTGCATAAATCAAATTTTCACTTCAACATTAATGTTGACGACATCATTGTATATTAATTTAAAATCTAGAACATTTTTTGAAATGAGAGTAATATGAGCACAATCATTACTTTATTGGGAATTAATGACGGAAATTCGCTAGTATACATGTCGGTGTATATCTCCTCTAACATATTATAGCTGTGTCTCTATTTCACTATAGAATCAACCAAATATCATCTTAGACATGACACTAAGATTTTGTTTAAAAAAAAAATTGGTTGTCTGTAAAGTCGGTTTACTGACGATAGTTGCACGTGACAAAGTCCGATTGTGCTTCTTTGTCGCTCGTTCCGCGCTCTCGCTTGCACTTCAAGCCTGGTTAAGTCTGTTTATGGAACGCCTCAGAGCGAGGTAACGCCGCATGAGTCATGTTTTTTCGTGCGTGCAGCCGGCTCTATCGAATTATAAGACGTTGTCACGTCAAAAATTTAAAAATGCATATCTATCCCTTCAAGATAAGGTTCGATATAAATCTTAGTACATACTCACAGCAAATCAGTGTTTGCAGATAACAATTAGTGGGCAAAGACAACACGGTTCCATTAATGAGATAAGCCGGACAGATCAATCAGTTTATGTGAGGCTGTGGGCGGGCAGCGGCCACGCGTGCAGTGTGCACACCGCACCTGTTTGCTTTGCTCTCTAATTACAACATTTTAAGGCTAATATTTGATTGGTTAGCGATATGGTGTTTGGTTATTTTGAGGTTTGCTTTGATTGTTTGCCGTGGATGTGGATGTGGGCTGTGTAATTTAGACGGTAGATTAATACTAGTGATGCTCATTTTGTTGTATTCCTTTGTGTATAGATTTTTCTATAAATGATCATTGGAGGATAAAGTTTAGCTTAGTATAGCTGAGACAGGGCTTTTAAGTCATGTATTTTATTAATAAGCTTGGTTAGGTAGAGCTTTTAATTCGTTTTTGTTTAATGATTAATGTAATATAAAAAATAAGCCTTTTCGATGTCTTTTTAAGAGTACAAAGAGGGATCATTTCTGAATTCAACAGTGACGTTAAAGTTACATTGACATTGGCATATTGTTGTCGGCATTGGCGCTAACGCTGGCCACCGTTGGCCACTGCTACACTGTCTCCCAGTAATTAAGAGCTGCAATAAATTAGCGGCGACTAGTTGGCTGCTGGCTGCTGGCGCGCTGTCGGAGCCAGCACTTATTGCGCGATGTTTGTACAGCGTGATTGAGGACACCTACAGCTCTGTTAGCGGTACGAACTTTATGCGTTTGTGTACTCACTGTATTGTAACGGAATAATCAATTTCTAAAAGTTGGGAATGAAAAACCTATGACACAAAGTAATATTCTATTACACAGCTATATGAAAATGTGATGTTAGAATATTGAGACAATGTGTGCGTGTACTAGTGTACACACGTAAGAAGTGAAACTTCTTTATGACCTTATTTTTCAAAAATAATTTACTTTATGCAACTTTACAGAAATACGTCGAATCACGCGTGGTAGGAATAAGAAAAAGATGGCGCGTAACGGAAAAATGTCACGCGTAACGAAAAAATGTTACACTAAATTTTTTTCCAACCCCGATAAAGAAGTTTCACTTCAAAAACATTCCTGCACGAAGCACTTTAGCGGGCACTGTATCATAATGAGTTCATAATTTTTAATGCAAAAATAAAGTTAGTTTTCAAGTATTTACTACAAGACGCTGCACTTATTATAGCATAATAATATGAATAGTCGCTAAATAACTAAACTCAAGATAATGTTACACAAAGCAAAAGATTAAAAGAAACAACATAAAGCAGAGAGCGCGGCCATTATTCAGGTCGTGATGACGTACAAATTAATTTATAAGGCAGCTTCCGTTTTAAAATGAAGCTCACAGAATGCCGAGATTGTCTTACTGTGCCTTTATATTATGTATATGAGATTCGTTTTAGCGATGTGTTCCTAATATGTGGTTATTTTGCTTTTTAATAAAATCTAAACCTTTAAAATGTATTGTTTATCTATTTACCTATACATCAACATCTTATTACTTGTCAAATGGCTTGTTCTAGAATTACTGTATTTGTTACGATAATTGTTAATTAATTCATGTGAAATAAATCTCTATCACTAATAGATAGCTACAGACAGATTGAGTCGTTAAGGAGGAGATTGTATTGAGAGCCGGCAAACACTGTTTAATAATACCGATACTCGTTTATATCGATTTTGGTAAATCAGAGCGATGTAAATTTAGAAATGTTTATCGCCCATTACTCGTATAATGTTTGTTACATTTATTATCTAAATATATTAAGTTATATATTATGTATTCATTAGGTTAGGTACGATACAATCAGGTGCACATGTTTTATATTATTTTGTCGACGATAATAATGTATGTTTGATTTGTGTAGTAGATCGTACGGTTTAAAATATATTATTTTTATTAATTTAGACTGGAATATTCTCTCGAAAACACTAATTGATCAAGGATATTCAAGATATTTTTTTGCAATTTTGAACTCAACACATTATTTTTAATTTCTACAATCCATTAGCCAAAATTAACTGATTCAATTACCAGCATGTTCGTTAAATTTAACCAGGCCGTGTAATTATTGTATTATTAATTTTGTTTATTGAGCTGGGCTACAAGAACGGTAGCACGTAATTGCTTGTTCCACATTAGGGGGCCATTACCGCGCTAAACATTAGCATACTGCAGATCGATATTAGTTTAATTTTATAGACAAACCTAAACCAACAGCTGACTGGCTTTGTGTCAAGTGTTTTCGTTATAGACTAAGAGCCGGGCAGTATTTTGTGTATGGATTTTGTACGATTAATAGTCGTTCAAAAAATGCGTTGATAAAATCAGTAAGTACATCATAATATAGTTGGCTGTGTGCTGTGATGTAGTAGTAGTAGTAGTTTACATGTATATACAAACTTTATTTATCCTGAAAACCATCGACCGCCTCAATAACACGTTTAAGATCTAACAATAACAAAACATTATAACAAACATAATAAAATGTTATCCCAATATTGTAACGTGATTAAATATCCAGAAATTTCTGGGAGTTATAATAATATGAACACGGATAATTATTATAAGTGTAATATATTATTATTTTATCAATACTATTATATTATTTCTTAAAGGCAATTTGATTTCGAAGTAATCTGTGTCAATTTATTACTGTATTATTATATCTCTTAAGATAGGAAGGCAGACAAATAGATTTATGTGTAAGCTTTAAATCCACTAAACTATAAATCAGTAATAGTTGTAAACGTTGTAAATGGCAGTTTAACCAATTTATGAATGATTGACGTAAAACTGCCGATTGTAGCTGGAGCAACTTCCAAATTGTGATTTAAGTGCTTTGGCAGGCATTTGAAAGTCTTAGATCGTTAATTATTTCCGATCCACAACTTTATGTTAATTTCTTTGTACTACAAGTTGTAAAGTCACTTTAAATGTTCATCGTAACACGAATACTGTAAATTTTGATAATTTAAGCCAAGACAAGATCTGGAATTTTGTTTCATGTCTCTTATAAATAATATATTTACAGCATCTTCAGACTTTAATTCTATTCAGAATATACTCGTAATATCACAATAAACGTAATACAAAAATAAACATCCATCAATTTTGTTACCTATAATCAAATCTAGATACTAGACTTATTTGTTTCTAATATCTAATGCACGATATTTTTCCCTTTTCTTATTCATTTCTCTCAATAAAAAACACACGGTTTTATCTTGAAAGTTATTTTAATCGGAGTTATTATAAACAGGCGTTAAGTTATCGATACTTTAAGTTCTCGTTGTTATCAAGCTTACAGAAGGGAAACTCAAACTCAAACTCAAACTCAAACATTTAAATTAAAAAGTTTAAATAATTTAAAAAGTTTAAATAATCTAGAAATTGCAATCTAGAAACTGTTTTAGCGTTTATCCTTTAAAAACTAAACTCGTTTTCTAATAACATTTTGTTGATAACGTGAATTTGTAGACAAAATATAAGCGGTCTGTAACTTTTTCTAGCAAACAAACAAAGAAATTTCGATTTAACTGAATCAAGTTTTAAATTGTATATTTATATTAAATTTGTATTTGTCTATTCTCTGTTTGAATGCATGGTATCCAAATATGAAGTTAAAATGTAAATATTATCAGAGCAAATAAAAATATATTACCAGTAATTTAAATTTTAAACGATCCGATATCAAAGAATGCTTATGTTGCTATTCTACTGATTTTTCATATTTTTTGAAGTTATAATATGCATATTGTACTCAAACCAACTCGTTAGATATTATGTGGCACCAAATACAAGAATATTTGGTGAACACTGCGCTGGTTGAGATGGTATGATCGTGAAAATTATATTACAGAATTGATGTTATGAATTACGGTTGCAATGTACAATCCTGATTCAATATGTTTGTGAAATCTTTTGAAAACGAACATAGGGGCTGTTTAAAAACAAGCATAATGTTTCCTTATTTAAATACATTACGAAATAAACATTAACAAACTCATTATCTCGTCTCTTGTAAAACTAAACTGTAAACTTGTTAGTTGTCAGCAGCTCCTACACTACGGTCGGCTATAACGGTTAGTAGATGCATTATTTTTGAAATTGTACTAAGGTAATTTCGTTGAGATACTTGTCAAAGCATTTAATGAGAATTCGATTGGTATAAAAAAAATACGAGAGCAACATACTAATAGTAAAAATGGAATAATTTCGTATCGTTTTGTCCGTGTGTGTTGTTTTTGTTACGAAATTAATGTTAATTTCGTTATCTTGTCGACCATTCCGTCTTGTCGTCAAATTCTCTTACGTTCTGTATCCTTTCTAAGTCATATTATAAACAAATGTGAAACGTGAACGTTTGTGAAGAATGAAGATTGATGGATTGATGTTTTTTGCTCCTTAGTAACGGAAAAACGGTTGATCTGTATGGAATTCGGTACTGAGACAGATTATGGTATAGATTGTGATACAAATACTACTCTTTACCCGGTACAACACGACTGAAATCTCGAGCTCTATCTGCTATTTACACAAAGTACAATTAATGAAAGAGAGACTTTTCTGTACTCTTCCTTCCGTATGCTCTTTAATGTTGTTGAGCTACAGTGATGTTACATCTTGTTACAGCTATTTGCCAAATCTAAACATACGTGTTAGTTAACAATAAAACGCAATATGTAAAAAGAGTTTTTATCATTTATTACGTTTCAATTTAATGAAAATGTGTGAAAAATCACTTTGTTCATTATAACGCCAGATTCACATGCCACTTTGAATAATGACTTTTATTAATAACAAAATGTCAATTTGACAAAATTAATTTGAGTAAAGGCCCAATGTGAGCGTTCCTATATCACGACGTGCCCAAATTAATTAAAAATCGGTTAATAAAAACAGTAAATTCTCGCCATATCGCATCGGGGCCCAATTATTGGGAACACGTTTCATTTTAATAAAGCAATTTAGAAAAAGGGTGATTTGCATCGGAATGAGAAGGGTAGGAAATATCGGAGCAGCCGAGAGCTCCAGATTCCTTCCCATTGTAAATTAGTTATATGTGAATTAGTATTATGTTGCGGCCAGCGGTTTGCGTTTGTGAAATTTTTAGTCTCTAATAAGCATTTACAGGCTTTTATTTTATTGCTTACGATTACGATACGAATACGTGTAGTATTACTCATATTATAAATGATATATTGATTTAGGACAGCGTTAGCTGAAGCAGTCTCTTTGCGGGTAAAGAAAAGCGATTATTTATTTAGGATTTGTGTGAAACCAACAGTGATCTTACATTCTTATTCTATCATGCTTCTAGAGTCTCAACTTGAATCTATTTGTGATGGACATTTAAGAGGCAAATATAAGATGTAAAATGGTCGATACCTATTCGTTACTAAATCGTGTTTATGATCTACTTCAGATCACAAAATACAATAGAAAGTATGTTTCTAATATTGTATTTAATACTACGTCTAAACGAAATTTACAAAGAATAAGAAAAAAAAATATTTAATCAAATCGTCATTAAACTGAAGGAGAATGAAATTGTTCTGTGGAAGAATTTAAAAATAACCAAAAATAAATCATGCCTATGAAGCAATTAGAGGCATAAAGGATTTTAATTTTTAATATGATCCTTTGTTCAGTAGAAATAACGAAAAGGAATTCCATGAAAGTGTTGTAAATGAAATTTGGCCATCAGCGATGTTTAATGAGAGCCGACAACAATATTGTTTAGTAGAATTTGATTAATTTGCGACCTGACTACAAATCATTTATATTTCACGTCTTCAACTTGGAAATTAATAAACACAAGCCAATAATAACCTTTATTTTCATAGGCACAGAATATTTCCATTTCTTCTCTTATAAATAGATGGGGCAAATAATGTGAGCCTGAGGGATGAAGGGTACGTTTTGAGTTTGCGTATTTAAAAAAAAATTAAAATAATATATTTTAATGAAAAAAGTTTAATGGCAGACTGTATTGTTTTTTGTGTTTTATTTATTTAGTTATATGTTAAATAGTACAGATTTTAGTACCTATAATGTTCATTACAAACGCGACGCAAATGACAATATTACTCTGACGCCTGACGCCTTTGAAGCAAAACATCATGTTGAATTAAATGCATCGAAATTGAAACATAATAAATAATGCATGTTCCCAAATAAGATATTTGAATAATCGTTTGACTCGCACTCGCGTATCGAGAATTGCTTACAAAACGTGATTTCGGCTCGCAAATAATTCGATATTGCGCCGCGAAGCCTCCCAATAAAAACGATCCAGATAGGTTTAGTTCTCTCCATTTCGGTTGGGAGTCTAAATTGATCGTCATGTGACATTCGGGGCTTAGCGCCTCTGCTCTCTGTCCCCCTCCCTCCCCGCGCCCGTCCCGCGTCCCCCCCGCACGCCGCGCCCCGCACCCTCCTGGCTATCGTAAAGCGAGATATGACCGAATCACCCACTCCATTGCATAAGTTTCGCGTATAATTTCCGATCCCTTCCAAACTATAAAGCGACTTTGAAACTAGTGTTCGTAAGACGGTACGTCATTGGGAAGCGTACGAAAACAATCTATTTCATAAATTTATTGTAATTCAAGTTAAACCTAAGTAATTGGATTTGTTCGATGGCAATCCTAAAGTAATAAGTAATAATACACTTTCCCACTTTCAAGAGACTAATCTGAAAATCTTTTGTTCCCATAGATGCAAAACTTTAAATATTATGTTATCCTCTATACTAGTATCAAAAATAAATTGTAAAATATCTGTTTTACTTGGCAATTCAATTGTATAATCCGAATTATTTTAAATTCTCAAAATGATATTTACTAAACGCTTATTGAAGAAAAGCTAGCAGAAGCTTGTAAAAAGTAACCGAAGTGAACTTTCTGGCGCTTAGAAGTTGGCGAGTCTTAGCAAATTCATTTTTTGCTATCATCAATTTTCTTTATAGCCGTCCCAAGATACCTTCGTCGCAGCGGTCAATGTCCCAAATATATAAGTTTTAAACCTCTATAGTTGTGTTGTGCTTGCTTCGTTTGATAATAAACATAAAAATATAGAAAAAAATATTAATTTTATCTATAGAGTCTGTATGCATTTCAAACTGAATAAAATAAAATTATTACGTAGAGGGTCGTCTTTCCGTTAATTTGAGAGAGTTCAGTCCACTTATCATTATTTTTGTTTTGCAGATGCAGTTGTGTAGAATGCATGTTTTTTGATACTTGCGTAGAAAAAAGCGACTTTTCGTACATTTAAACAATAAAATAATTAGATTTACCACATAATCGATAATATTATTATGGTCAGCGAAATATTACAGCATATTATTACCTATTTCTGAATAGTGATTTGCATCGAGAGCTTTGAGCTCGCAACATTTTTTTTTTTAGATTTTGATTAGAATATAATCAGATAAATACTATATTATATTATAATGATACCTACCAGAAATATAAGCTATAGCCTATATAGTACCTAAAGTTAAATTCATGTTACATATTTATGTAGATAAGATTTATCTTACCTCTAGGTAGAGTCAAATATTTTATGTATGGAAATTTTATAAAATGAACACAATTGAAACCAAAATAGCCTGTAGCTTTTATTTTCTTCCAATAGCCCCTTAATTAATCACCTTTCCAATGAGCCACAATTATATTATTAATTTTAGTACTAGAGTAAGAGGATGCAGAATGTAGACAATGCCTGTAGCTGGCTCGAAGCGAGCTGGTCCCGTGATCTCCGGCCGTCCCTCAGAACAATTTATTGTGTGCCATAATTTAAATTTTCCCTCTCAACTTGTTTTCATATTATCCAACAGGAATAAATTAGAACAAGGGCTTCCCCGCCCCGCGTTGTTGCCTTGTTTTATATCTTCATTCGGATTTTTGTTATTCCTTTAGTTGAGAACTTTTAGTTAATTATGGCGGTCTTATTTCCTGAATTTGTCTGCGATTCTTTTGTTTTTTATTGCCCTGAGTTAATATGATATAAAGTTTTAATAGTATTATAGATTTTATCGTCGTCATATTTGCATTAAGCTAGAGGTGGGATAATTTCATGCATTTCATTGAAAGATACAATAATAAACGATTACTTTTGATTGTTTTTATTAACACTTACTTTTGAAGAAACCACCCATAGAAGCAGCTGCCTTTAATAAATCCCAAAACACATTGTCAAAGTGAAATAATAAGTGCGGATTGAATACACACATTGCATTTATAAGAATCATCTCGTACAACAAAATGGCGAGTGTTACCCAAATTTTATCTCATTAAATTTCCCGCTATAAAATAAGCACTGAGTTTTTATGCGGCCGACAAAATTAAGTGGAAATTTCATATTAAACTCCCTCCGAAAAGCCCGTTTAATTAATTTATCACATTTACTGTACTTTCATGGCTTTCGGCATTGAGTGTCGCGATCCTTAAACTTTATGAGATATTTAAAAATAAACTATTTTAACGCTTTATCGGCGTTTATCGTTTAATTATTGCTCTAAATATATTTCTAAAAATAGTTTAGTACGTAGTATATTGAATAACATTTTAAAATTATGATTTATTGCGTTAAAAATAAAGTGTGACTGAAATAAATTAAATAAGAGCGTGTGTACTGAGCACATATTGTGTCAGAAGTGAAACTTCTTTGGCATGATTCAAAGATACCATAATCTTACTCCATGACGTGACGGTATTAACGTGACCTTGAAATTATAATATAGTAATTTATACTCTCATCGCGCCTAAAGAAGTTTCACTTCAAAAGAAACGCCGAAATTAATTCTGTAGTATTATTTTCCTATTAGAAATATAAATTTAGTTTTATCTGTTCTCTATATTCTGATGTTTTTGTTTTCGTTCCATTTTTCGCTCAATGGGGATTTAAAGGTACTTCTCGCTTTTATTCAAGTGAGATGAAACGAACGTGGAAAGTAGAATATTTTGATATAACAAGGCGAATCAATTAACAGTTGCACTGTTGAAAATATCGGCGATACATCATTTAGCAGGAGCGATTATCTTCAAGTGTCATAAAACTGAACATGCTCACAATCAGTCTCCTGCCATTAAATAAAATGACATTGCACGGGATTCTCGCCTCTATCACGATGGTATAGAGGTGGTATTGTTGGGGCAGTGGTATTATTATGCAGCAACAATTTGCGTCGCTCGAGGGCCGCTGATGGCGCACTCAGGTACTGTGATGACGCAAATGTAAATGGATGATAGGTTTTTTTTTAATTCTTTCGATGTTACTGACGGTATGATCTGCACGTTGATCCGACTTCCAAAAGTGCCTTTATTACCATTCCAGCGTCGTGAAATCCTCTATAATATTATCTGTTTGGGTCGGGTTTTATGTCTAAGAACGAAAAAGTTCGCCGAAATTTGACATCCACCCACGCGCACTTGGCCATATTGGAGACATGTTACCATACCCTGATAAGTGATAACAAATATGGGTCAATGTTCCTATGACATGTAACCTCATTCTATCAAAGTTTAATTGAATTTTGAAAAGTAAATTATGTAACTCGTTCACATATTGTGTCACATGTGCAATACTGGGTGTCTAGAGCCATGAATTGATTTTCATTGTTTACCCTTAGGGATTGGGTATAGGTATCCGATTTTGCTTATTTTGTCTCCGTGGTTTTTATTCCATCGAACTATGGCGGAATAAAATATGTTGTGTGCAGTAACATAACATTTATTATTTTACTGTTATAGTAAATTTATAGCGAGGAAGAATTGTTTTATTTATAAACAAACATTCATTTGTATTCAAATATAGGATGGACAATTTACGTTGTAGTTCAAATAATACAACTTCATTTTCCACTGCTTAAACGATACATATACATGATATTATTTCATTCAGTTACACGACTCTGTACAATATAATAATTAAAACGTTATAGCCGTTGGCAAATTGGATGTTTCGCAGTTACAGCTACAAAAAGTCTCAAATATTCGTCCATTTGTTTAGTCGGTAAGTCAGGAATTACGGGAATGTTGCGAACTATTAAACTGCAGGTTTTAATGAGCGCATTCACTCAGCCTTCTATTGAGTCAATGGCAGAGCATGTACACCTCTTTGCGTAATGACGATGCATAATATGTGCTCTGCTCGTTGCTTTATCTTCTGTTCAAAACCCAACTGTTTATTATTTTGAATATAATTCTTTAAATGTTACGAGGCTGTGGAGTGTGGAGGCGAGTTTCAGTGGGATAACTGCTGTAGGTAATTACAATATGGATAGGTCGGGGCTAAAGTAGAGTTAGTGTGCAATCTTATTTGAAGTGTATTTAAAACGAGCCCTGTTGGTATTTTGCAATGTATGTCAGGTACGAGATAAATTGTGTATGTGTACTTATTTAAAATAATACTTTATGATGTTTAAATTTCTTAATTATGCGTGAAGTAGGTACTTTTTATGATCTCGTGTTCCTTGTATAAACTTCTCTAAAAGGATGTATCCTTTATTGAACCCTCTTCATATTTTGGTTCCACGAAATTCTATTATATTTATATCAATTTACATAAAACAATGTTGATAACGCGGATACCGCTTCAAATATTGATATTAATTTTTAAAATAATCCAAACAAGCCAAAATTATCCTCGTTCTCAGAATTAATTAATAAATTTTATCACCATCCACGCAATGATTATATGGCTACCGGGAAATATTTTAACATTTTGTTCATTATTCCAAAATTGTATAACAGTGACAAAATGCGCTGAACGCTCGTCGCATAAACGTCGTGAGTAAAATAATTATTGGGAACCGTATTTTATTGGTATTTATTTTGATGTATTAAATCCATAAGAGTAAGTGAGGCGTCGCATAAAACACTCGAGCCTCATTAGCGTGGCCATTACTCGGAGGGCTTCACTATAATTATACTTGCCTGTAGGTACTAAGGTACCATGGGGGAATTATTCATGGAGCCCTATTTTAATTGTAAGGTGTGATGGGAGAAGTAGTCGATAACGCTTTCTGATGTACCTACAGGGGCTATCTTAATAATTCTCCTGATAGGTCAATTAAGATTAACCTTCTGCTTATTTTTTATCTCTTCGTAATAAATGATGAATCCATGAATTGAGAAAAATATTATGAACATCTGTTATTTATATGTAAGGTTCGTTGGCTATTAATCCGTGGTAGTGGACGATTTCGGTATTGCATTGATAGAAATAACATACCTATTTGTTAAATACAAGACAAATTAAACAACATTACGTATATGTCCTCACTCTCCAAAATGGATGATAAAAATTTATGAATCTTAGGGTTTATGTATGTGTAGCGACGACAAGCCAATTTATGAGTTATCGAATTTCAAGTGTAG
>CAJQZM010035479.1:0-39218 GCA_907164665.1 Colias nastes | reverse complement strand
GTAGTTATTCCTCTTTTATTACACCCGCACATAACAAGCCCCTACATATGTATGAAAGCTTAGGGTGTTCAATAATATAAAATTTACACAATCAAAATATAAAACCGTGTTTAAAAATCAAAATAAAATAACTGATATCATAAGTTAGTCATGTGGAACTGTGCAAGCCATAAATTACAACATAAACTATACACCTCACTAGTTTCACTTACTTTTTGTTTTAATTTAAATAAATTCATTATTTCGACGTAATTCGATTCATTATTGTAAGCCGGTCATTTATTTTGGGCTTACCATTTTTGCTGAATGTCGGAAGAGTGGTTGAAAATGTGGTTGAAAACCTCAAATTAATGGTATGTATAAAAAATAAGCAGTATTTTTTAAAGTATGCGGAAATATCCGTCCCATGCCAAAAAACATGTTTCATATAGTATACTGACCACTTCACATTAAGCTAAAGAAAGTTTTATGTTTATAATTCAGTACCTACTACAATTAGTGCTACTTTTTAAAACATACTAATTAACCAAATTATATTATTGTGTATATTTTGAATATTAAAGAACTCTAGATACATTATATTATTGTGTATATATCTCATTATATTATAGCTATCTCATGTATATTTTGTTAATTCGTGTTTTATAAACACAAAACTTTTTGGATGTGTTTTGATCTATAACAGCTATTTTTTTTTCATTTTGTAGAGCAAATATTTTAATAAAAAATTCATTCATTATTTATAGAAAATGAGTGTTCCGCTCATTTGTTCATAGCAGCTTTTATTGACATTGGTATCTTGCAACTTTCGTATTTAACGAAACTGTTACGCATTAGAGTTTGTACTCTCCCGCGCTTTTTGAGAATGGTTAAAACTAAAAGTGTTACATTGGAGCTTAAAAGTGTAAACCACGTTCCTTCCAGGTGGGAATAATTGTAGACAATCCCAAGAATTGCGGACGGGTTAGAAGGGCGCGCATTACGTGGCGTCAACACCTCGCAGGTGGCCCGAGCCCCGATCGCGCGGGATTGCTTGCGCTGATTTATGGCCCCTGGATACGGGGAAGGACTTGATTCAAAATGTTCCGTAGTTTCTATGGATTTGGTTAGTCTTTTGTTATAGTTGTCAATCATTGATTTTAAATACAGATTTTTGCACCAGGAAAAGATATAATAATTATCAAGGGTGTTAAGAAATTCATTTACATGGTTAGAAAGTTAAAAAAACCTGCACACAACTTTTATAGATTTTTTATGTATGTGTATTCAGATGGCATATTTCATATTAAAATTATAAAACCAAACATTGTTATTACTTTGTATAAATTGAAATTCGTTAATGTTTGATACACAATACGAAATAGGAATCTAAAGTCTACCCCATGAAAGCGTCAGTCTTAACTACAACAATGGCGTGAATGATTCCACTGTATCCAATCTCAGGCGATAATATTCTCCACACAGTAGCAGTGTTAGAACTCGATAGTAATAAACGTAGCAGTTATTTATGCATCAATTCGTTATTTGTGCTCTGTTTATTGGATCCGCGATGAACATTAACCTTGCTTTATTACTGCATTTTGCTCTACAAATGGCGTTAGATTTAAACTTCCGACCTCTGTGTAATTTGTTCTAGTGTTCGTTTATCTTGCATTTATTTATTGTCAAGGAGAGCGAATTTGGGAATATTTATTTTTGTATTGTTTTTAAATGTTATCGGGTTGTTATTCAGTATCACATTACTTACAACGAATTATTATGCATTTTTTCTCCCACAAAAAGAATATTTCAAAGTTGATCAAGTAAAACAAAAGCAAAGCAATAAACAGACCCCTTATTAGATATAAACAAAAAGCTATAAAAAGAAAAAATACAACGCAAAATATAAAAGAACTAGACTGTTCCATAAAGATCACTTCAATTCGTCCGCAGATATACGAGAAGTTGAAAATTTACAACCTGAAAATAACTTTCCGAGTCAAAAATAGCCGACAAACCGAAGATGTCTAATCTTCGGACTTTAGACCATCTCGCATTCCGCTAAGCTCACGTGCTAGTGGGGTCAATAGGGGTCAGGTGAATGGTCAGGCGCGAGGGGGGGTGCGGCCGGACCATGGGGGAGGGGGGAGCTATTGAGATGAGTGACGACACACGACTTCGAGTAGGGACTTTACTTGAGAAATTCGAAGATCTTTAAAATGTGTATTGATTTTCAATTTAAGTGAGAAATGAAAAGAGATTGGTGGAAAATCGGATTTGTAGAAAATAATACCTGTAGAAGTTAAGATACCTACTTTCTTTTGATATTATAACAAAACTATATTATATTTTGTAGACGAAATAATAATATTCTTCAGCTACAGATTAATGAAACACGATCGGTAACTGACTTCATAACATCAAAAAGCTGAAGCTTTCACTGCGCTAATGCTATTTTCATTCTTATGCACTTTGCTATCTTAATTTTATTGCCATTCAAAATAAACTTCATTTCTAAAAACGTTTCCAAATAGCAATATCAATAGCTACATTAAAGTGCTTATCTAACTGTTACATAAAACAGCGATTAAAACTCGTTTTAATAACATTTTTGTTTATTCGCCCAATAGCTAGATTGTGATCATAATGGCGGCGCAAATCAAAATAATATTTGATGCAGCGGTCACACAGCAGCCTGATAGTGGGAATTATGAGGAACGGAATAATTGCTACTCGATTTACACTTTGATTACATTTGCACTGGGATAAATGCAAATATTAATTTAGTAGATTATTAGATGGAATTAGATATGGTAAATGGTACAGGTTGAGATGAGTTCTAAAATAATACTTGCTCGTTAAATGTTTGTTAAACTTTACGCGATGAAATAAGTATTATTGAGTTTAAGTTTCTACGACATTTCTTAAAGAGAAATAGAAGAAGAAAATGTAGTAAAATCATGTTTTTCGTCTTACTCTATTGTATGTATTCCACAGTTTTATTTGGAGAAAAAAAAAAGGATCTACATACTGAAATAAAATAAGACCAGCAAACACGATTTAGTGGGGCCGTTACAAAGTTATCGCAGGTTTAATGTTATTATACCTACAAGAGTCGCCCCCTGGCGGCAGTGCGTGAACTTAATTGTGAACTAAGCGCAAATAAGCTGACAAAATGAATAGAATGCTGTGAAAATTGGATAAAAATTGCAACAACCGATTGCGAACGAAACGGTAGACTGCTTCTCCACTGTTAGCGATGCTATGAAACAGTTTACCAATTTCCCTGTTTTATACTTGACAGTGCAAATACAAATGTTAATATTTGATAAAACTTATGCTAAGGCTATTTAATAAAATATAAATAATTGCTTTTAAGAACAAGTTCAGTGAAAAATCCTAGCATATGTAAATAAAGCGTGCGCTGACTAAACGGTTCGTTAAAATGAATATAAAAATATTGATCCTTTCAGTATTTCAAGACAATTTTAAAGGAATTAAAATTGGTTCTTTCAATTGTGTCATTTGGTTGTGTAATAATAATTATCGCCAAGTAATGTAAACACGGGTCGGCTATTTAATACATCTCGAGTTAGCCTAGTATAGCGTATCTCCCAGTGGAAGCAGCGTCTCCATCGCGAAGGGATGCGCAGCTATGACAATTATTTCGGGTTTCCATTCCACTAGCTTCCCTCTAAAAGGCTCTCGAGCGTGAGCATTCACCTCGCATTACGGGAGTATCTAAAGATTTCATCAATACTTCGCACAATGTGTATCACAACATTTTCTTTCGAAGGCTTTGATGGAACGCTTTACTTAATTCCACAACAGTGGATTGAGTTTTGAATGTTTAAGATTTACGCTTTAAATACATTATAAGAAGTATAGGATATTCAATGTTTTATGTATTGGCATGTTTTTAATTACAATAAAATTTTCTTTTATTAATTTATGGTAATTCAAATTTATAACCTTATCTTTTTGTGTTAGTTTGTTTTTCTATATATTATATTGCAATTCTATTTTTAAATGTCAGTTAATACTAACTACTGTTTTTTAAAAATAACTATAAAGGTACAAGTCCGAGACGGGCCGCAGACTGCAACCGCAGGCGACACTGTGGCTACCGGCTGCGGTTACCGCAATGCTGCCTGCGGTCGCTATTCCAACTGCGGCTGCATGCCGTGGCTGCACAATGCACAGAACGCAAAATTCATAAGAATTCACCAATTAAAATATAAATAAACAAATAGTTGCCATGGCAATAATTGGCATTTGCATACTGCAGTCTGCGGTCGCTGCGCGCCGCGGCCGCACGCTGCGCGTTGCGTCTGCAGGCAGCAGTGTTGCCGCGCTTGGAATCAATTTCATAGATGTTCATAGAAACAAGTACTGTCGCTTGCAGTTTGCTGTTGCAGTTTGCGGTCTGCGGCCCGTCTCGGACTTGTACCTTTAACCATAACTATAATATTATAATACGTAAAAGTGAAATAAGTGAACATGAAATATCCTAAATATTTTATAAACACACAAAATACAATGGTCTTTGTTATTGGTTGTTTCGAAACGTGATACTCATAGTAACAGCTTTTATAGAATATCCCCATTCCCCATGTAAACGCGTATTATTATATCCATCGTATTTATTATTTTATTTCACGCAAGATTTAACGATTACATAACGAAAAACACCATTCTCTTTTACACCCGAACACACAAATGTCGTTGACAATGTAGGGATGAAATGATAGGGATGACATCTTGAGGAACCATTTAATGTTGGCATGTTATATCACGCTTGTGACAAGGGAGTAAAGGCGATAATTGAATATTTTTAGGTCGCTGTAATGTGGTAGTAGTTATAATGCAGCAAATGTAGCGTGGAGTTGTCGGTCAAGACGCATAATCCTTTTACCAGTGGCCGTGATAGTGGGCCAACATTTTGATTGTAAGTGCCGATAAAGCATTTTCATTTTCTATTTATTTGGTTTCTATCTTGGAAATATAATTTATTAAATGGAAGAATTTTAATTTAACTTAGATTAACTTCAAAGTCGCGCTTTGAATCTTGCTTGGACTGAGGATTGATGCGATTTACTACGTAATATTTGTCGTTTTTTATTAATAAGATAATATATGAGTTTTTTAGATAATATTAACGCTTACTTCTTCCTTCACTTTATAGTAACAGTAACACCGCCCTTACATTACTCGCAGAATTACCAAAGAATATTTCATTGTGTCCATTAAGGTGCAGTGGCTATATCGTAACATTAATCATGCCGGGAATCGAATGGCGACCGTCGCACAAAGGAGTCATCCTTGAGCGGCAAGGGGATGAAGAAGTAGGAACCTTTGGATGTTCTCGAAATTTCTAGAACATTCTAGAGACTTCGAGGAAAATGAAAATTGGAAGGATATATCGAGCTTCAAGCATGTTTAGGTTAATATTATACATACTAGTTACCTCGGATATTTACTACCTGATATCTGGTATGTCATATTTTAAGTGTAACAGATATTGATTTGAACCAGGGGAAAGTAGGGAATCTAATAATTTATACTGGTTGCTTAGGAAGTTTCAGTTGAGGAATAAATTTCTTAAGTTGTGCATTTCTCCGATTTTTAAACGAAGATATAAGCGTTTGAATTCAATATAGCTTGTTGTGGATTAAATTAACAAAATCATATCAATAAGTTCGAAACATTGTGTTGTGTTTAACTCTTTATTATAATGATGCATAGAATGTGGAATAAATTATAAGGATACGATTGGTTCGGATATCACTGCTAATATACAATCCATTTCACCAACCGGCAAGGTCCAGTGGGTTATGACTCGAATAATCTAACTAGAATGCCGTAGCAAGCACAATCGAACACAATGCTACGAAGTTTCGTAGCGTGCTACGAACGAGCTACGTATCATAGAAATATGGGCCGGATGAAATACAGTGATGTTAATTTTTTCAATACAAAAAGCAGATTTCACAGTTTCTTAACGTGATTTACTTGATTAATATCTATGTGTCAAAGTCAGAAATAAAGTAAATAAAGACACGACAAAAAGTGTTAGATAGGCTATCATTGAAACATGTGGTGAAACTGATCTACTACTACAACATACTAATAAGCTTATTTTATGAGAAGGAATAGAAACATCCCGATGCCTTTTATAAAAGCTTTCAATATAAATAACAAAAGAACTGCAAACTGCGCAATGGTAAACTTCCCTTCCTTGAAAAACGCAGGAAAACGTCTGTTTTATACAATTCCTTGGAATATAAGAAATTTCACGAAATCATTAGCATCACTTTAAAAATAAGATATTTCATTCCTGGTAAATTGATAATGGATCCTAGCTGATTCTTCTGATTTTTGTTTATTTTTCTAATTTACTTTAAGTAGATATTTGATATTATGAAGGCTAGTTTCTTGTTCTGATCGTAATAATTTATATTAATATTTAAGCTTAACTAATTTTCCATGATGGTAATGCGTCACGATGTTAAGGACGAAGGGTAATTGAATACAAGCATGACATGAAAGCAGTAATTAGGCATGCGGTATTGTGCGTAATTGCTCTAATAATGTTCATTGTGATTCAAGTGATAGTAGAACTTAAAAACAATCATATTATTTTTTGTAAACATAATTTTAATAATGTAAGTTCATTTTATTCTATAACAACAAAAAAAAAACGGAAAATACGTAATTATGTAACTGAATGTTATTACATAGTGTTAAGTGGTTATGTACTAGTTCATTTTAAAGTGAATATTAATTATCATGTTTTTTTATTTATTTATGCTTAGGCTAACAAAATGTGCATAACTAGTTATTGGTGTGTTATCTATACTTTAATATTATAAAGAGGAAAGGTTTGTATGTATGTATGTATGGTTTTCACGCATAAACTACTGGACCGATTTTGATGAAATTTGGTACAGATAATCTTTAGACCCTGAGAAAGAACATTACCTTTTATTGCGAAATATGTACCACGGGCGAAGCCGGGGCGGACCGCTAGTAAGTTCTAATACTTGGTATATTTTTTATTAAGTAATATCCAAATTTCGTAGATCCGGTATGGGTCGACAAAAAATAAATGACCCCTCAGCGAGGCGGGCTGATTTACGCGCACCTTGCTTTTTGTCGCCGGCCCATAACGTCACATAACGCACATTGGACCGTTACTTCCAAGTCTAGTGATGCTGGAGTAATGTCGATACTTCATTATTATAATAATTATACTTTAAAATGCCTTTATGACTTTATGAGATCGTAGGCAATGAGCTTTTACCATGAAAGGTGACCTGCAAATTTTTCCATTAAAACAGTAATATGAAAACATATTTAAATTTGTTAACGTGAAAACGTTCTTTCATAAAAAATAGCAGTTCAATTGGCAGATGTGGTTGGTGGCTGCGGCAAGTCACTTTTTAGTATTAGGTTTTTTAAAAAGCGCAAATGTTCATTGTTATCTATACTAATATTATAAAGCTGAAGAGTTTGTTTGAACGCGCTTATCTCAGGAAATACTGGTCCGATTTGAATGATTATTTCGGTATTAGATAGCCTGGAACAGTTATAACATCGAGGAAGGCTATAGGCTATATATCATCACGCTACGATCAACAGGAGTGGAGCCACGGGGGTGAAACCACTGGGAGCAGCTAGTGTTAGATATGTGCTTAAATATTAAGGTGAATCACGAGTATTGTGACGGAGAAGGATACTAACATTGACCTTTTGAAGATGTATTTATAAATGGGGTAGAAATCCTCATATTATATTATATAAAATGTCACGAAAAGGTAAAATTTTCTGGATATCACATTACATTATATCTCATTATTTCTTAATGTAAATATGTTACATAATACACAATAAATAAATCAGTAAAATTTAATTGAAGGTTTGTTAGAAATTTAAATAATTACCTACTAAACTTTTACTAAATCTTTTATTTTTATGAATAGAGTGCATGAATAACTTATAGTGCGGTAGATGTAACTGTTATAGAATAACTTATAGTGAGGAAATGTAATAAAGAATGAGCTATTCAAAACAGACTTGTAACAGAAATGGAAATCAACATCTGACAACACTACGGTAAATATTGGCTGTAATACAAGAGTTTGTTCTGAGATGGAATGCTCGAAAGAAATATAATTTATAAATAAGTTTTAACTCAATGTTTTGAAGCTGCTCTTTATTTGGATCTCCGGGATGCCAATAATTTTAAGAATTTACGGCGAGCGCCCAAAAATGCAAATCTGTTAATGGGTTTAAATATTTATGAGACATTTTAACGGTTTTGTTTTTTAATTTTTAAAGGTTTATAATGAACAGTGGCATACAAATGTGATCCATTAAATATGACAATAGATAAAACGTATCTACATTTTGCTCACTGGTACTTATAATAGTAAATTTCAGGTTAAATATCTTTAATTCAAAGTATATTCAAAATCTTACCCTAGCAGTAATTTAGCAAAAAGCAAAAATAATTTGTATATATATTTATTTAATATACAATAATTACCACAGAATATATTAAAACCAAAACCACAATATTAAAACTGATTCATCATCAAAAACAAAAAGCGTTGATTGATTAAAATGTGTGATCATTATTACTGTATCTAAAACAATGGACGCAAAGTTTTCAATTGTAAGGTTACAATGTTGAACAAATTAAAGGCTTAAGTGGAAAGTAATTAAAAATATATAACCCATGTTAGCATTGACGCGGGTCCCTGGCGCATCACCTGCTCGATACAAAACACGATTACTCGTTACATTATCAATTAAAATTGTTTAATTACATTTCCCTAATGTGTGAAAGTGTAATTAGGTATATTGTGGCAATTTTCACTAGATGTTGTAGAGGGTTTATTTGTGTTTTGTAACGTTGCAAAAGACATAGCAGCTCCTTTCTGTAAAGTTATAATCGATGGTTTTGTTTCATCGTTTGCAAGAAGATGCTGCCTTGAAGATCTGACAGTGTTGATGATTAAACATTGCTATGATCTCAGCTAATATTATCTACCGCTAGTTTTCTAAACTTTGGCTCAATATATTGTTTCTGTTACGTATCTATGATTACTCAACAATTTTTACTCGTTATTTATTGGACGAAGTATAAACAGAATTTATAAAGGAAAAATATCCTGATATAGTCCAATTTGCGACCCGTAGTCCTGACCGTCTCACACCTGTTCCGGGCTGCATTGAATTTAGTCAGCTATAACGGAGCCTTGCGTGCAGCTGTTTTAAGGACAATGGCCAAGTTTGCTGCACGGAATCTCAGGTAAATATATACTACACATAGCTGAGATTTAGGTCGAAACTATACCTAAATAATTATAGCCAAAATTAGTACCAAAACCGCCATAGTATCACGCAGAAATGATTGAACGAATTTTTCGTATTCAATGTTGTTTGTATTTGTGCCAGTAAGCAGGAGCAGTCAGGACAGGCTCTACATATCACTTTTTTAATTGACGATATATTCATAATAGATCTATCCAACTTATGCGGCTGAATTTTGAATCCCACTTACAAATTCATAGAGACTTGTGAACTACACCAGAAAAGTTTATCCTCTGAGCTCTGTCGCTATAGCGAGGAATTAATTTTATAACAAATCTAATAAAAAGTGAATTATCCTAAACATTAAGTGTAAAAGTTACGCTTTACGATATTTTAATATCTTTATACTGGTTTTGTTTATTATGACGACAGATTATTTCACTAAGACGCGAGTGAAGCTAACTTTGTACTAATCAGAGAGATTACGGCGAGTGAGCGCCTCAAACCGGAATTCGTAAGTAAAGTACTTTACAGTTTGCGCAAGAAATATTTAAATTCTTCAGGTGTTTGTTTAGTCCATTGTGATGGTTTAAATTGCGACTTGTTTAGCATAACTTTTATGAGGATTACGATAGGACAAGTAAATCGGATTTTGAAGCTCTCAAAACTTATTGTCTTAATGCTGAATAATATTAAAATGTGAATTTACATAATATTAAGTGCTTCGTTTGTGTAGTTGTCGACTGTAAAGCTAGAGATGCTGTATTATAATATATACAGCATGTTAATGGCTTTTCCTAAATGTATAATAATACTTCCGAGGTAGTTATTCTAGATGATTCATGACAATTGATTTTCAACTATCCTAGGAAAGTTCATGTAGAGTCAACAATTAAAATATATGTTTTACTGTTATTATGCAAATGTTAAAATTATTACAAACTCAACATATAATGTAGTCGGTAAGATTTATTCAACATACTCACCATCATTCAACATAAAATCATCCATGCTGTCAATTACGTTACGCGCAAAGCTTCTAAGTATTGCTATTCTTAGAGGTTAAAACTCATCTTTCTAAGCAATAGTATTGAAACTATACATATCCATGAGAAGCCGGTACTTCAAGAGGATAGATCCGCAGCAAGAGGTCTTTCTCTGAAACATGCTCCAGTCGCACATCGACTAGGCGAACTACAACTGAAAATGATCGTCGATAATGAAACAAAATGCCCCACGTTCTCATAAGCTGACCGCTATAAGGCCCAATGAAGGTTTTATTTAATCCGTCAGTTATTAGCCCAAGTCAAGATAATTATCCCTCGTGAGGAAGTGGAATGACCTTTCAACCTGTAATGAGATTAACCATAGCTTTTATTCCTGAGATCGTTCGGCACGTGACGGTGTCTTTTACCGTGACCTACTTGTAAAGGTGGAAATAATGGCGTCATTGTATTTAAATTACTTAAATGTGTATGGGAGGATGTGAAGACTTTGTTTCGTTGCCCATATGTATATGGGGTTCTTTACATTCAATTTTATTTTGGGATATTTAATTGTATTTGTTTGTAGTATTATTTTATTACACAATACATTTTATACACAAACGATAAAATAATATTACCTACATACAAGCAACTTATTCTTTACTTTATTTGGTGCTCGGCGTAAAACTTTATTTAGTATAGTAAATAGTTTAATAAGAAAAGTTAGTGTCGATATAGTTGGAGTCTAGTAAAGCAATTAAAGTTTACAAAAACGAAATATCACATTTTATATTCAGGTCTACATTATCTACATTCTACATGTTGTTTTTTAACTTACAATTTGGAAATGAATCCTCCAATATAACAATTGAAGTGAAAAACAAATGTGACACAGTGCTCAGGTTCACTAACCACTGCACATAGAGCTAGAGCATCGGCATGATGTAAATAACACAAAATAAATATGTTTTATGCAAAAAACATTTGGAGCAAAAGCAATAGGCGAGCCGCTTGTCATACGAACAATGAAATCGTCGGAACTTTTTCCACGTCCCCGTAATTGCACTTTGAAGACGCTCCAATTCATTCAGAGACAACCCAATTAAGAAATGTTTATGCAAATGCCTTTTCAAGTATATATTTCCAAATATTAGCGCTCTAAGTATCGTCGAGGGTAAAAAAGGTTCAAATATCCATCCAATCTTAACGTTTTCGAAGGGACGATATTATGCTGGGGCACGGCTTCTTCCATTCTTAGTGATTTAATTTCCTCCCATATTACAAACATATTTTAGCATAATTTAAAGGAAATTGATCTTTGCAGCTTTCCGAATAAGGCGGAGGTTGCGGCAGCGTGACGCGGGTATCGCTTAGGATTTGTTATTGACAGTAATACGCCAAGTTTCATGCTTGCATCATCGGTGAAGGGGTGAAATATTGGAGATTGCTTACTTAACGTGAAATGTTTCCATTTTTGAAGGTACGAGATTGTGTACCTGCATTTTATAAATCTATTAAATATAGATTATTATTAAAAGGAGGTGAGTAAAGTTTTTTATTTCATAGAGTCAATATTATCAAATTAATTTCATAGTGAGTAACGTCAAGAACGCACTAAATAACATAGGTAATATATCTGTACAATTATGTACCTATTTATGTATGCTTTTCAGAAAAACATGTCAGAATATATTTCTCAAAAAAAATTGTATGTAGGCGATGTTTACCGCCGTTTCAGTTCAGTGTCTGGGCTGCCAAATATAGATTTATTGCGAAATTAAATTATAGGTACATTTTTATTTTATGTAAATGACTTTTTCAATTCAACGTTACAAAATATAATACTTTTAAATAAATAATATATTATCATCTTATTATAGAGGTATGGCTAAAAATAAGAATATGTAAGTAAATCAGGGCGTTGAAAATATTATGGAAATAATTGTGTTTGTATGTTTCACAAATAGGTTCTCCAAATGATTTTCGTTGTTATAGCCTATTTTTATAGCATTTTTCATAAATGATCCTAAAGATAGTAGACGTATGATATTCATAACCGATAGCTTCGATATAAAACAAAAATAAAATATGTAAGTATACTTTTTAATTCCAATAAAATAGATTACATTAGACCTCTCCATAAACTAACTACGAATGGGTCGTTGTATATTTATTGCGTCCACCAAATTTTAATTAAACATATTTGTCTATATTTTAATAACAGACAGGTTTAATCACTTTATAATACACTTCTGTAGCAATAAATTATCGTTGCAAATGATATGAATTAGCCGTTAATGGAAGGCTAAACGTAGGTTATTTAATTTGCGGCGGACGCGGTGAACGCTCTGCCGCTTAGTGTTAACAAAACATATTCATATTAAAACATTTTAAATTATTTACATGCAAACATTGACAATGTATAAAGTATCTGTAAACATTAAATAGGTTAGTATTTATGTTATGGTATATTCTCAACATTAACATGTAGATTCCACGAGTCTCGTGTAATCCGGCTGAGCAGCGGAGAGTAATGCGATAGTTTGTTAGTTTTCAATAGTCTTAAAACGATAAGTTGGTACGAGTCAGATGTAAGACACAATTAGAGGAGAAACAACAAGTTGCTCGCTGCAAGAGAATAATGGAGTGGAACGCGACTCAGTGGACGGGCCACGAAATGGGATCTACTTTTTAATTGATTTTTTTTGTCATTTTTAACGTTTTTCTTAATAATTTTATGTGACTACAAATTTTGAAAGAGATTTTAAAATTATTACCGATATAGAAACTAGTTTGTATTGATAGTCCTTATAAGAATTTAATCTTGATATTTTAGTGTTTCTTATATTATTCGAACATTATTAATTAGAATATAATTTAAAAGTTACATTTCAGTCGAAAGTAAGTACAATTAAGTACATAGTTATTGTATACAAGTAATCTTACATACTCATAAATCATAATACAATTACTACAGTTGCGGTCTACTGGGTACTACTACCACAATAGTGTTATTTTGTTGTACACCTACATAATATGTATGTATACAGCTTGTACAGTAATAGCTGGTCCAGATATCTGGGTTCGTGGCCGACAGTGAGCTTAAATACCACGTAGAGAGGTTCTGTAAGTGTGTTTGCGATGTTTTGTAAAACTTGCGTGTTGTGACGTCGAACCGCCGCGTCTCAAAAGTTTTACTCTATTTATGTATCGAATAAAATGTTAGCATTCTCTTCGTTATACATTATAATATTATGAAAATAATATTTGCCCCGATTTCGCTTGGCTTCAGTTATAAGACACATTACTTGTTAATTAATTGATGTCTATGTAGTAAAATTTAGCTTTAATTTATTGAGTAATAAATATCCAATGATTAAATTAAAGCTTTGTTCAAAGAACTCAGTATATATAAGAAGATTAATCTATAAATATTTCAATTAATAATGGATGAGTTATTAACTTAAATTTAAAACACTGAACAGAAAATAAACCCTTTTATTTAGTTACATCATGGCGCGGCGATACTATTGTACTAAATATAAAATTAAACAAGTAATGAAAATTACCTAGATACTTCTAATGAGAGTACTCAAGTGTAACCCACATAAATGTAAATATTGTTTTTAAATATATTTGAAAAGGACTAATAAAAAACATGGAGTTAAATTCGTGAGATTTACAGACAAAAACTCACTCGTAGATTAAGATAATATTATGTAATAGTATAGTTTTAACTGAATATATCTTAATCTGTGAGTGCTTATAATAAGCCAAGCAAAGATATATAAAAATGCTGCTAACACTGTAATTAGTGAAAAATAATGTTCATATTATGCTTTATGAACATAAAAGAAGTGCATGTACACCAATATTCGAAAGAAAAAATTACTTTTCCCCTGTGTTATTTAAAACAAATATATATACAATACCAGCGGTCCGCCCCGGCTTCGCCCGTGGTACCTACATGTTTAAACTATCCTATCTCTCAAGTTGGATCGAACTGCACATGGTGTGCGAATTTTATTATAATCGGTTAAGTGGTTTAGGAGTCCATTGAGGACAAACATTGTGACACGAGATTTATAATATGTATATATACTAGCGGTCCGCCCCGGCTTCGCCCGTGGTACCTACATGTTTAAACTATCCTATCTCTCAAGTTGGATCGAACTGCACATGGTGTGCGAATTTTATTATAATCGGTTAAGTGCTTTAGGAGTCCATTGAGGACAAACATTGTGACACGAGATTTATATATATTAAGATTAAGATTTTAAAACCTCCCTCGAGAACCACGCTATCAATTAGTGAATACAAAAATCGGTAATGCAGCTTTTCAGATAGACGAGGTGGAAGACCTTGTTTTACAATATGTAGTGATCTATCAAAACTTTCGTTTCAAAATACACCACTTTATAAAATTAATTCACATTATTCACGTAACTGTCATGACCGCCTAAATATGTAACGATCTGTATACGCAGCGATGAAAAGTTTTCTCAAAAGTGCTTGAGAGCGCTGTAACAAAGCGAGTGTTCAAGTGAAACTGTTCCGTTTATTTCTAAGAGCTCTGATTAACTCGAAAGCAGCAACAAAAGCGGTGTATCGGGGGCGCTTTTTGCGCTTGAAATGGCGCGGAAAGCCCACTATCGGCCCTCGTTCATCCAGGATGAATGAATAGAAATTTCGTGCACCTGCCCCCATCGAGGAAGCATTCCAGTGATACATTGCCCACTTTGTGTTTTGACACCATTCTTTTCACCTGTAAAGTATTTTAAAGATCTTTGTAAAATAAATTGCTGTTTGAAATAAATGTGTATAATGTCTACATTACATTGTTTACTTTAATTATGAGCTGCTTAAACGTGTTTTACTGCATCATCTGCATAATATACATAGTTTTATATGCCCTTAACGTGTGTTTACGTGTAAGGGTTTAAGGTTAATTATTCTAAATAAAGAAGAGAAATAATGATGAAAGTTCCGGAACCGATTATTAATATAGGCGAATTTCTGAAGCTCTGTTGAATTTTAAGTCAATTACTTATTTATAATCAATTAAAAAAATTGTTTATTGAATTTATTGAACTGACTGTATTTATAAATCTTCATTATACATACATTATTGACGTTTATAAACATACGCCGAGACCTTTATCAAGCAGTGAACGTCCCACGGCTGAAACGACGACGATAAGCATTTCGAGGAACAATTTAAAATTAGTTAAGGGTGACACGATGTTTTAAAATACTAACACAATATCAATTCAAAAAATTGGTTAAAATAAAACGAAGTTTTTATAATTACACGTTCATTTTTTTATTACGAAATTGTTCCATGAAACTACTGATCTATCAGGTACATTTTTTTAAAGAAAATGCTACCTATCTAAATACTTACAATTATTAGTTCAAACATGGGAATCAGTCTCCATTACCCAGCAGTGTCGTGGGGTCGGAAGTCTTACATCCATCATGATCCATCAGACGTGTTTGCGTCAACTACGCAAATTATGTGGACTTACGCATTACTAGGACCACTTGGCTGGTTTTGTTTTGTAAGAAGAAATATGGAATTGATACTGAAAAGCTGGTTTTAAGAAGCTGTGAAAAGAAATTCTAGTAGTTACTGATATGAAAAAAGTAGTAGAATGCTTTCGATGTTATTTTTCAGCTGAATATTTAAAAAAGTTAATTAACTATAACCTGATTATTAAATTAAATTAAGGCTTTTACGTATCTATTATATCTTACAGGTATGTATTTGGGTGTAAAAAATTAAGGAAATGTGATTCTACATAATAAATTACATCTGTCACCAAGCTAATAGAAACATAATATTAATTTTATATTGGTGTCTTTTACCATTCTGGTTTTTGATCAAAATATAATATTTTATAAATTATTTTCAGACGTAATTTTTGATTTTCATTGGGTCCAAATTAAGTCAGGGCATCTTGATTATAATATTACTTCGCTTACAACGTAATATTAAAAGCAGCCATAGTTTGAATATTTTAATAAGGATTGCTGTCGTGCTTAAATTTTCTTTATGCATATATTCTGTTCCGGGGTAAATTTATAAAAACAGAAGATATAACGACGTGGCGAATACGAGTCAAATTATTTACATACACTAACCACTTATCCCGGCTTTGCCCAAATTGAGGTGGAATAGAAAATTTTGCTTACGTTGTATGCTTATAAAATAATTGATTAAATTGAGAAGCTTTTCAGTTTCAGTTTTCATTCCTTAATCATAATAAATAATAAAATTCAAATCCTCTGTGTTATATCAGTTAAAATAAAATGAATGAATGCATCAAATAATAAATCACTTTTATTAAAAGTCAAGTAACACAAAACAAAAACAAAAGCTGACATCCAGTGACATCGATGCGTCTTATTTATGTATTTATGACTAATTGGTGTGGAAATTAAGATATATCTGACTTGGCAACTCGATTCATTCCATTTCAAACCCAAAGCTCGTCACTTAAGGTATAATATCAAACGGAGTTATGCAAATGGGAGTCAAAGGTGACGTTACATTTTATGAGTTGTGTGTTGGAGAGGAAAATGTTTGTATGTTTGTTTGTTCGAGTGAGCCGAGCTGTAAACACGCTGTTATTTGTGTGCCGAGGAGCTTTCGCGTGGAAATAACAATAATGTTATGTTCAATAGGCACTTGGAAGAAATTTCCGTGTAATTTCATAAGCCTCGAAATATTTGATGAATATTTTTTCGTGGGATTCTGTATGAGTGCTACGTATGTTGTAATATGAAAAAGAGTACTTAATATATACGTGTATATAAACATAATAAAGAGGCTGTGAATTGTTGCGTAACGCAATATTTATTATACAATTCAAAATTCTGGGAAATTAATCTATAAAATTTTGAATGATGTTTATCTCAATTTATGTATAAAATAATAATAAGTTTTAATTAAATTCCTGCACAAACTATCATGACCTATAAAAGCTGTAGGTGCGTAATCAAGCTTTTAAAATAAATTCTTAAATAGATGAAGGTTGTGCGTAGTTAGAAAGAGGAGTCAAGTGTCCTAAAAATAAACGCTAACGAGGAGATTAGATAAGATATAATTCGAATAAAGGAATAAGTTTTGCCTTCCAATCATATCGAATAAGAAGTCTATTTTGTTCAATATTCAAGTACAATTTAATAGGATATTTTCAATGAACATTATTTATTGAATACTAAATTATGTAAGCATAAGGTTTTGTTGAGTAAATTTTATACATTAGGTACCTCCGACCGCCTCCTTGGTACAGTGGTTGACGCGTGAGCGTAGCACCGAGGGGTCCTGGGTTCGATTCCCGGTGGAGACGAAGAAAAAAAAATGTCTTGGTCTGGTAGGACACAGAAGGCTGATCACCTACTTGGACCTAAAGAAAATCGATCAGTGAAACAGATGTATAATGCATCTGCCCCTTACCCCACTTGGGGACATGGGACTTCACTTTTTTTTCACACTTACCTATTCACCTATTAAAATCGTATATCAGTGTCTATATACCCTGTACAAATATGATCACAAACATCTACCACTATATAAGTGAATTTAAAACTGTAAAAAACTAGCAACAAGCAGTATATATTCTTTCTTTCTATATCAAATAGAAACAGTATCTATAAAAGCTGATGGACAACACAGCGAGTGTTGACGGGTCGAGCGATACGACAATTTATGTCTACAATTGATGATCAACGCGTTTAATAGCAAATCCGTCACTTCGTACACGGGAGCGATTACCATGGCAACTGTAATGGCTCTTATTGAATACGGTGTGATGGGAAATGGTAAATGTATGATGGCAATATACAACAGGACTATGTCTAAATAAGTTAAAATATAAGCTTTATCTTACGACTATGATTATGATTACCAAACGAAAAAAATAGAAAAAAGTAGCCAAGAGAATGTTGTTAAAGAGGTAAATATTAAATTCAATTGATATTTAAATCCAAATATTTCGATCGAAAATAAGCTTGGTTATACACAAAAAATAGTAACAAAAGAGAAATACGCTTTTATACTAAAAGGACCACAAGCTAATATATTAGGCAATCACTGCACCGGAGAGCTCACACTGCAGTAAGAACAATTTGGCCGAGGACACTCATACAATATGCATACAAATCCGGTTCGATCCGGCTCAAGGTAATATCCTCCGAAGGGCCAAATTGGCAATCGTGTGGACGAAAATATACAGAGAATCCGCCAATGATAGGGGATATTTTATTCAATGAAACTTTGATAAGTAGCATTTTTGGCTTGGTTTAAGTTTTATTAAATTAGAAATGTCGGGGTCAGAATTTTTAAAGATTGTAAGCATTATCGATTTATGTTTCATGTATGTCGATTTAATATTCTGTTTTTCTCCCAAAGAGAAATATACTTACTTGCAGTTCTAGATTTTCTCCTATTTATTTGATACTTACTACCTACTGCAAATGTAATTGCAATGCGCTATACAATGTAAAATTTATATTATGTTATTTATCGTGACAATCTTTACCAATTATTATAAAAAAATGTAGATAATCAGCAAAGTCGTTAATTTTGTGACATTATTTACTGCATTCTCATGCGTGTCAATACAATGCATTAAGTTATTAAGCCCCAATTTAAAGTCACAATGGTAAAATGTAAAAGCAAATAAAAGCACAGTTGTTAAGAAGCAGTTCGCATCGAGTACATTAGTCGTGCGGAGCGGGACAGGCCAGTTGCGAATAAATCCCGAATCTTGCTCTCAAAGCGCTCATTTTTAATCAAACGCAAGGCATGGGTGGTCGCGGTTTTAAGTCAATAACATTTTATAAGTGTTGTGATTGTGGTCGAATCGAAATCATATAATATATTATTCAACCAGTCATGTATACTCTATGCGAGATATCTTTCTAACAATAAATATTTTCAAAATACACACGCTTTCATCACTTTACGATTGAAAGACGAATGCTTGCGTCTAACGTAGAATCAATTAAAACGGGCGGTTGACAAAATCATGATCAGCCACTGACGCGACGTTGCCGCGCCTCACGAAGAACTTATGATGAGCGGCTTTCGCGATGTTGCCGTGCCTCACGATGAAAACATATAGAGCTGCTGACGCGACGTTGTCGTTTCTCACGATGAAAACATGTAGAGCTGCTGACGCGACGTTGCCATGTCTTACGATGAAAGCATGAAGAGCTGCTGACGCGACGTTGCCATGCCGCACGATGAAAGCATGAAAAGCGGCTGACGTGATGTTGCCGTGCCGCACGCCATAATCATGAAAAGCGGCTCAAGCTGCTTTGCCGCGCCGCACGCTGAACGTATAACGCGACGTTGCCGAAAAACGGAAGACGAGTGCGTCGGCAAAATGCAAGCTTCTTCGTGCGTATTATAGACCATAAGGTCTATCTCAATGTTCATTTCATAATATAACGTATTATTTATTTAAATATTAACTAATAACTATTGCTATCTCTTACAAATTGCGCCACAATCAGATGTCCGCTCGGAATATTAAGTCTCCATTGGAGCCAATAAGAGAAGCAAACAGCCTCCGTAAACCAGATTGCACTTTTGTGTGCTGCTTACATAATTCTCATTCATGCCGACTGTAATCATTATGATCGCGTTAACACCGGTTTATGGGACGCTGTTATGACAATCGTTTGTTGTACGCATTTGGGCTTTTGTGGTTTGTGTCAAATGAAAAAACCTTTACGAAGTAACGATAATATGAGCATTGAATACGTAATGAAACATTGATTATGATAACATTGTGATGAATCTATTGAATTTTTTTTTTGTCCAAATTAAGCATTCAAGTAACAGTAGATCCAATTATTGTCCATTAACGTTGTTAACGTTTAATTGCGTGCCTAAAATATAAAGAAGAACTTGTTACTAAGGTTTTTTTCATTCTGAAACTTATTTCATGGTAGGTATTTTACTTAGCCACTAAAACCATACTCTGTATAAGTATAAATATATATTGTTAATATTTATGTCTCGGTGTTTCTTTTTATTCGAGATAACTACAAATATGTACACAGATTTTATAATTTATGAACTACGAATATCTAACTTATCGCATCACAAAAGCATATTGTAAATAGGAACGCTATAACATAAATAGGAACAAACTAAATTTATTCGACTATCCTCAAAAGCATTGTACTCGTAAACCGTACTGCTTTTCATATAATAACTAAAATATAGCCACACTCGAAGTCACCTGAATGGGGAATAAGTACAGGTATTTCTCGTTGTTTGTTGTTACTTAAAGTAAATCCGGTTTCTCAACTATCTCGGTTCCTTCCTTGAAGCTGGAACTCTCTTGGACCTGAATTTTAGAACATCTTCGTTTAGTAGACTGTTTAAAACATATTTTATGGTGTATTTTTTAGTTAAAAGAGCAAGTATAGAGTTTCTTGCTGGTTCTTATCTGTAGACACTGTTCTCCGAACCGATGGTAAATGTTAGCATTTAGAAGAATATGTTACGCAAAAGTTCTTCTAGAGGATAATTTTAATAAAAAATTGTTACTAACAGACAATCATTTTGTTTAAAGCAACAAGTATTTAATTAATAAATATAAAACCAACACTTCCCTGGGGCTATATATTATATTGTATAACATATTGATATTGATACCTTTAATTTGTTTGATTTTACGAGAAACACACAACACGATTGTATTTTATTTTTATACATTCCATTTTTGTTAATTATTCAGAATGTATAAGGTTTAATTTTAAAGTACATATTATATTTTATATAATATATGCTGTTGTGGTTAACTAAATTAATTAATAATTGAGATTTTTCATGTGAGTACATCGATATTAAAAATCATTTAGGACAAATAATATCATAATTTATTTCAATTATTTTATGTCTCGATTAAAAACATAATATTATATCTATAAAATACATAGGTACATAGGTATATGAAGATATAATTTAATTTTAATGTTCCCAATAAGAGGGAAAAAATTTCCGCCGATCGAAAAGTAAATACAGACGCAGTAAACGAAGCAGAAACCCCATTTGTGACACCTCGGGCCCCGGCGACGCCTCCCAATAACTGCTGATATCAGATCATAATCCACCGACCACACTACCACGACCCTCACGTTGCTATCCCGCACCCCTCTCACGCCTTGAAAACTAACGCGCAGCAAGCGGCAGGGTAGGTTTTGCTTTTCTGGTTGCGGTGCCTTCAACTAGACCCGAGGGAGCATCAACGACCAACGTGATTGACCCGTCGCGTTCAAGCAAGGCCACTTCAAACGCCCGGCTGTCAGCGGCTGGCGCGGGGCGAGGGGGGTCTACCGCGCTGGACGTCGATCCTTCTAGTATGGTCGAGGGACTTGTACGGATGTGATCCTTCGTGAGGATTGGATCCTGAGCTCATAATGAGTAAGAAATAAATACAGACGGTAATATCGTGTGTAAATATTTACTTTTATTGGCTGTTTATGATGACTGAGGAAGGTCCCAAGCGGTTGAGAGGTTAATCGACAGAAAAGATATTGTTTTGTGATATAAAGGCTCGTCTCGACGTCGTTTTTATGAATTAAAAATGATCGGAAAAGTGACTTTCAGATTTCTGTGATTTTTCATAGAAAATGCTATGAATTTATAAAGTTGCCTTTGCTTTGGATTGATTGGATTATTAATAAATAGTTTTACCATTGACAACATAATATAATAAGATTTGTATAAATAAAGTTATTATGAGAACAATACGAAAATTATCATAATTGCCGAAATAAATTCATATTTAGCCTACTAGGTATGCAATATGCATTTATTTGGGCAATTATGATAATTTTCGTTTTGAAAATAATGTATAATATTATTATGTCATTGTTTACGTAAAAACAGACAAAAATATAAATTTATGAATGACCTTTTTTAAGGAAGAAACTTGTTTGGACTGAAAATGACAGCGTATTCATAAACGATCCAACTGAGTTGCTTTCATCAACTATAACAATAATCAGCTTATCAAAACTCCAGAAGAATCCAAATATCCATATTCCAAAGATATTCCTGCATTCACCAATATTGCGTGTCCATTTGCGCTTCCCGGGAGACTTGTATCTGATCACGTGTGAGATGGAATCGCCCGGAACTTTATTACCGATAAGGTTTCCTTGATTGGATTTCTAGATGCTATTGATCTTTTGGTTTGTTGCTAACTAATAGAGTACTTGTGCATTTTCATTATCAACGTAGCATTTGCATCTTAAATTGTTACGTGTCTGTCTTTTTTTAATTTTTAATAGTGCTTAAATACAGTGATAATAAAGTGACTGACCCTAGTAGCAAGCTAAAAATCGCTTTTGATAATAATGATTCTATGTTATTATCTTGTGGAACGAAAATAAATTAAAATTTAACCCCAAAACATCAGTTTTGAAGAAATCAGAAATCAGCTTATTTGTTGTCACGCACGAGCCCCTTACTTCTCCGATAATCGAACCCGAAAAGTTGAAATAAACATCACGGTACGACGATTACTTACAAATCTGTTTCAAACACCGCCTTAAGTTGAAATTAATGTTCAGAAGTTACAAAACTACAGAAAAAGCGGCTATAATTCCGAACGTAAAAATTGTAGGTGAAGGTAAGACGTACAGAAGTCGAAACAACTTTCTACCTACAACTATTTATTTATCGTACCCAAAGGCTTCCCGACTTAGTTTCCAAGTTTCCTCCGTTCCTACAGTAAACCCTACGCCACAGTGTTACGGCTGTAATTGCATTGCAGTTGGTTCTCTGCACGGAGTTACCGACTCTCGCCTTTAGAAGTTACCTCAAAACACAAATAAACATATTTCCCGAATGAAGGTAGCGTCGTTAACGCTCGCTGATTCGTTATAAATATTCATTGTTTCAAACTTCTTTGGGATAAACTTCCAAACTCTAGTATTTGTAGAGTTCTTGTTAAAATGTCATTCTTGAATACATTAATCATTTATTTAGATGAGATAATTGAATACGAAACTTGTGATGTTTTAGTTTCAAAATCGTTCGGTCGAAAAACGAGAAAATTTAATGAACAAATTAAATGTTGAGTATAATATAGATACAGCGCTTGTGACCAGCCATGTGTTAAATTCAATTACTCCTCTATTTTAATTATAAATAGAATGTAAAAAGTAAATATTTCAAAACGTTCTCTTAACCTTTGTTATTTATAAAAGATCGTTCTGTAGACTATAGGTTAATGAAATTGCAAGGCAAATTATTTGTTTGATGTTCTTTTTTAAAACCTTATTTACACGTTAAAAGTAACTGCATCATAGCGTACTCAAAATTTCGTATTTTTCAATCAAATTTTTAACGTTTCCCTTCGTCGAATCATTGGCCTTCCATGAATCGTATTCCTCAACCAGTCTTCGTTCCCCAAGGTTGTATTAACTGATATTTAACATGTATAATACACATAACAGTGCTTCATGAAAAGCAAGCACACAAACAAGTATCTGGTTTATTTGCGCCATTAACAACGCCATACTTGCGGTGGTCAGGTGTCAACGTGTGAGCGGAGATTAATTCCACGTCACTCGCAGAAAATGGCTAAATGTGCTAACGGATATTACACAATGTTTGCAGAAAAATTCCGACTCCATTTTAGAGGTAGTGAATGGCCGAATACGTCTTTGTGGTCGTTGCTATGAATACGAGAAAGCTGTGCATTTCTACGAGCAAAAGTGCACGGAACGTGGTGTGTTATGTAAAGACAATGACGGTAGTTTTGGAAAGTTGAATGTCAATCTTTTCTTAATCTTCACATTCCTCTTCTTCAAAATATTGTTAAAACAAGTGAATCCAGTTTAGTAAGACTAAATTATGCACTATTTTGTTTCACTAAACGTCTTCTCCTTTGTCTGATTTTCCTTCTCACTTTGTAGGCATTTCCAATCAGTTGTTCAATAATGAAATAATTTTCGTTACTTTTCCAACCCCTGTGCAACTTGAAAATAATGTATATGCATATTTATTTAAAAAATTCAAATCGTTCCCGAAGTTATCCTAACGGATAATAAGGTGGACAATAATGGCCAATAGTATATACTATCTCGCTCAAACTGGGTACATGGGAGCGAGATGCAGAACTGACACAGTCACACCTGGTATTCATTAAAGTCGTGTTAGAACGACACTACAAAAACCCGGAATATCGTATTCAGATTCTGTAAGATTTATCGCGTAATGCCTTTTGAATTACAGCTTCGTTACCATGGCAACGCGTTATTTATAGATCAATGGATAAAGGTAAATGGCAGGTCACCTGATGTTTCCATCACCGAAATGGAGCTATTGTTGAACTATAATATCACCCATAATTCTTATGAATCTGATAGTACGATTACTATTTTTATAAACAGGTTGATATGATAGATAAAATATCAATAGCCATGACGGAACAAAACGTAGAGTAAGGGAGAGCCTAAGGGGAGGGCATTATGTAGCTCTTTATTAATATTATATTAACAAACATAGCAATCATGCGTTGATTACGTCATTATCACATAAGTTTCATAGAAACTGCACAATGCACATACAAAAAAAGTTCTCCATACACAATAGGAAGTAGCAATTTGGAACTAGTTCCGTGCGCAGTTGGAGCCAAATTCGGTCGCATTATTATAATCCAAGAGACTAACGAGACCTCAACTCTAAACAGTTGCAGAGCGCACCTGCGTGCTGAGCTGACGAGCTCGCGCCACCTAATGCGATACTGCACAGTGACCACACTGTACAATTAGCTGGGACACTTTTTTATAAGCTTTTTTCAAGTGTGTATCCAAGCATCCAAGAATGTGACCTCATGATACGTTTACTGGGATAATTTTTTTATAAGTTCATATTATGCATTACTATGTAGTTTGTACAAATTGAAAAATACAAATTGAATTGAATTGTAGTATTTCTATATTGCCCATATTGCCATGTTTCCATGAATATAGATTTGTATTTTCATATCATTGCTATAAATAAATTTTATAATTATTGTAAATTGTCTTTTGATAGAAATGTAAGTCTTGGTCTTGTAGAAAAATAAAATAATATTAAAGACATAATTTAATACTTTTTTCATAAGATCTTAATATTTCAGTGAATAAACTAATTCAACACGAAGTAGAAACGTGGAAATGTATGTTACGAGTCATAAATAATAATATATTTATGCAACTAGATGTAATTAAGCTCTAAGTTCATAAAAGTACAAATGGTTTAAAAAAATATGGTTGAAATTTCTGCCAAATTAAAATGAAAAATATAATCTAAAAAAATAATTGGGCATTCCAGTTAATTCTTTTATGTTGAATTTTCAAATTATCTAAGCCAAAACCATATTAGAAAACGAAGAATTTTGTGGTAATGTTTCAAAAGTTTTATTTTATTTATTTTAAATACGTAGTTGTTTTTCAAATCCATTTCAAGTATCTACTTAATTACTATCCACAAAAATAAATGTCCCGAAAAACCAAAAATCATATAGCTCTAGTAGAGTCGTCTAGACTGGTGTAAAGCAGTTAGGTGTTCAGCGCAATATTACATCTTGTTTCCAACGTGTCTTGGAGCGAAATTTCGTCACACACGGCTAAAACACTCTATTTAATATTTAACTACGTGCTTTATGCGAACTGCGATGCTCGTTCCATTTCCTATTTCTCGAATTCTTGAACTACTACAGTTTAGTTTTGCATTCAACATCGCTCTGCGTATCTTCTAAAGTTACGATTCTTTATTCTAAACCGATTTTGTTTTGACATCTGCTTAGGGAATTGTTGATGGCAGATCTGATTTATGCTATTTATTAAACTGCGCAAATAATATTGAAATAATTCAGATAGATCAGCGATATTATTAGACGCTAGATTACACCCACGTATTTTAATTTTGCTGATAAAAGTTAAATGTTACAGAAAATCGATCATACCATTAATAGAAACAAAAGATTACAATAGAAACAATAAAATAAGCATTATAGATTATAGATGGAAACAATTATAGCATTATAGATAGAAACAATTGAATAAGCATTATTAATTTATGAGATAGTTGTTTTTGATTTCGCAGATATGATATATTTTTAAGTTATACTTTCTTAAAACGTAATCTGATGACAATATGATTTTTCGCCCAGTCACATTTTATTATATACATAGTTGATAATGGGAATTACAATCAAACGTTTCTATTTTATTAGTATATATTATTTAGATGAGAGCTTTTCTCTCGAATTACCACTAGTAACGTCTCGAACATTCCAAATTTGTGATGTGCTGGGAACGTAAAGTCAATTTAATTATTCTCGAAAGAGCAAGAGACGATACAGAGAAGTTCATTACACAAATGATTTAGTAGAATTCTAACCCTTTGGCGGGAAAAGTTTTAACCTAATTGCCTTTAGCTCTTCAACTTCTGGCTAATAGCTAACTGTAGAACCTAAGAAATCAGAGACTGCTTAACATTTTCTGTAATAAATTGACTTTCGGTTCCGTGAAGTTTTAAATCTTTTTAAGAAAGCGCTGGATGAAAAAAACTTGGTAAAGAGTGGTAAAATTGTTTGTTTTTAAAGGCAACGTTGTAAAAGGCTATTTCTGTGAAACACTCAATGTTAAATTATTTATGAATACTGAGATTCCATGAAAATATTACTGTTATAATTTTGTAATTTATAAACGCACACATTTCTTTATCAAAGATTGCGTTAATTTCACACTGCGTAAATATTACAGAAGTTTTTCCTGTCTATATCTTTAGATTATACTTTCTTTTTAAGTGCGATATGGATGATTTTATTACCACACAAGTACAACTAGTACATAACATTACAACGGTTTTTTTCACAGTAAACGTAGGCAGAGTTGACCGTGGAGGCCACGGCGAGTGTAAATTACGGCCGCCGTCCGGAATAAACTGCTCAAAGTGTCAAACAAGCAAGTTTTGCACCTGACCGGGGCAACGCGGGGCACAGAGGAACAGGCGGTGTAAAGAACGTGATCTGGCGGGGACTTGAAAGTTAAATCTAGTCTAAGTTTTACAAAAAAAGGGTAACGTATACGAGACTTTGTAAGATAATATAATGCTTCAGAACTAAAAATAATTTGATAGATCGAATAAAACAGTGCAACGAATAATAACAGAAGATAACATATATTATGTGACACTAAAAAAATTGCATACTTATAACTAACATGAATTAAAAGAGGAACAGCAAAACCATTGAATAATATTTAAAAAGAAATAATTGCTAGAGCTAAGCTACACTTTGTTGCTAATCATAATATGCAAGTCATTCGATTTGAAACGCCCTAACAATGTAAATTACAAAATAAATTATGTAAGTAAAGTATGAAATTTCATAATATTTGATGTCAACATTGCGAATATTCCATTATCCGCTCTCCGCCACTAAATTAAATCAAGATAAGGTTACTTAAAAACGTTTCAGTGGGTAAACAAAAGTTGGGGCAGTCTTTATAAGATAGAAATTTGGTTTAAACTCTCACTAAACTTTAATTTAAACAACTTCACAATGTCTCGGTTATTATAATGAAACGTTTGTTTCACCTTAGCGTAGATTGAAAAGTTAAACAGTAATTGTGAACAGAATTGTTATTTGTGATTCCTTTATTGTTTGTGTCAGGTACGTAGTCACCAAAATCTAATTTCTTTTATTGTTAATCCATATAAAAAGGTATTATAAAAATGTTATTAATAATTCGGTCTCTATTATTTATTTATACTTTACGCTGAAATTATAATTATTTAATCCTACTTAATATTATAAATGCGATAGTTTGTTTGGATGTGTGTGTGTGTGTGTCTGTTACTCTTTCACTGAAATATTACCGAACCGATTACAATTAAATTTAGCACACATATAGAGGATAACTTGGATTAACACATAGGATAGGTTTTATCCCGGAAATCCTACGGGAACGGGAACTATGCGGGTTTTCTTTGAAAACGCGGGCCAAGCCGCGGGCAGAGATCTTTTTAGTCAATCTATTAGTAACTATTGTTAGGAAATTCTTTTTACCTTTTATTTCTGACGTAGAATCTGTCAAGCTACATGTCATTAAAAAATAAACCTTCATGCTTAATGAAATATTATTAACAAAGACGTAAAAGCAGTCTCACATTAAATGTTATCTAAATCTGTAATAGCAAAAATAGAACAGAATATATGTAATAGTGTTATTTCCGTGTGAGGTTATAAGCTGTTTGTTTATCAGATGCGACCGAAATCGGCCATTCATCTTGCGAATGACACTTTCATCTGAAGATTGTTAGATTTATATCGGCCGGTTCCACTGGGTTTGACATTCTTTTGTGCGGTGAGCTTCGACCATGTGAGATACGTTTTTGGAACGGGTTTTAATTTATTTTTAGAAAAGCGTTATAAGTGGTTAGATTAGCACGATGTAATACACGTAAATTGTATGTTCGCTTTATTTGTATTCATTCAATATTTTTGTGAGCTTTGGTTGCATAATTTTATGTTGTAATTCTGAAACTTATATAGTTTTAATTCTGTCAATATAAAATAAAAAGCTCTTCCTTGCATTTTTCTAATGATGTATAAAATAATAAAAAAATACACTTGGTTTTCCGATTGGAGAGAATATCATCAACACTCTGGAATATTAAAAATAATTGCAAAACGAATTAATCCGTGTAAAGGGAAGATAGTCAATAAGGAGAGGAATAAGCAAAGAGATGCACGGACGTGGTATTCAATAAACAACGCTTTTACGGGGAAGCCGGGTTATTCTGGAACTACGCTATAATTGCTCGGGGCAACATTTACCTTAGCCGATAGCTGCTGCTGTAGATTCGGTGATTACAAAATGGAAATTGTATATTAGTGCCCGTTATAGCAATGTTTTTATATTATTTTTAAATAAATAGATGTGTATTTATGTTGTATTGTCCAAATCTTTCTCTATTTTTTTTAAGTCAGCTCTAATGTACAATTAGTTTTGCTACTCGTTTAAATTTTATACTTGAAATAATGTAAAACTATTTCAGTTAGTCGCTTGTTTTTAACCTATAGGAATTACGTTTTTTCTAGATACAGGGTTTATATATAATCAGCCATTTGGTTAATTCAAAACTGTAATTTAATTCAGAAATGTTTACATAATAATTAAAATATTAGTAATATACAAATGTTTTATCAGAATAAGCCCGCTCGTCGTCGAAGTTCGCTCATTAAAACGCACTTTTGTGTCGCGTCGGGATAAAACGAAGTCCCTCTTTGTCCCTCCGCTGGCCAAGATTAGTGGGACCACCGCAACACCCTTTGTGTTGCATGCTTCATATTGTATGGTATCGTGTATTGTAGGTATGGAACAATGTGTGTGTATGGTGAAAAGATCGCTTGATTGTAATCTAGTAAGGTGTAGTTTTTATTTATGGTAGCCACTAACCCTGGTATGGCCCAGGCTAAAATTAGCAGCATTTGCACCGAGTAGCATTGTTAAATTAGTAACTTGTAAAAAATTATAAAGAAACAAAAAGTTTTCTTATAATATTTCTGAAGATTAAAACAGATGAAACTAATCTGTTAACATGATTGTAAATTGTATATCTCTATACGTATTTTTTACGTAAACATTAACAAAATATGTTTAGATTAATGAATGTTTTTACATTGCTTACATTACTTGACAATTATAATATAGAATACTCAGGAATATTAAAGCTAAAAAGATTGGTTTACTTGAAAATTAATTTATAAATAAAACAACAAAATGTAAACATAACTTGAATCAAATAATTGGGTTATTTAACATCAAAACACAAACAAACGTAAAGGTCAGTAACATTGCAATAAAGTGAATTAAATCGGTTTAATTTCCCGTAATATCTGTCTGTCCGGGCTGCCCTCGACTGCGTGACGTCACATTTGGCAAGATTTGATTTATTCAATGTAACAAAGTATACAACTTGTATTGGGATAAGCTTGAAACAATTCCTATATTTTATGTAACACATTGACAACAATAATATACAATTTTTTTCTACTCACTTTTATAACCTTCGTTTAATATATGAAATTATGGTCGAAAAAAGTGAATTGAGCTTTATTTTATTTATTTATTTAACACTTTATTAAACACATTATTGAAAAATTGAAAAGTAAATAACGAATCTTATACAGCTTTAATATGTATAATGGGGCGGCCTTATCACTTCAGAGTGATCTCTACCAGGAATTGAGCTTTATTAAAGACGTGTGGCACTCGGGGACTGCCGCGGTAAAGCTATTGCATAGCATGCCTTCAAGCCACACCTCCGAGCCCGTCGGAGTGGGGAGCGTGAGGTTTTTTCGTTACGGAATTTCTCGATTCGGTCCCCGCGCTCAAGGCCCGCGATAGAAGCTATGCAATAGCTTAATAATAAAAACGAAGTTATTAATATCGTAAACAGATCTTTCACAACTCGTTCATCAATCATCCGTTTGAAATTAAAAACTCGATAATTAACTCTCCGTTTGTTGATAATTCGCGCGCGATCGGTTTCCAATGACGTTTCACGGAATAAGTTTATGAAATAGTTCAATAGTTTTATTTCTATGAAACCTTAATGATTTTTTAATGAAAATAAAGGTACAATTCCGAGACGGGCCGCAGACCGCAAACTGCAACAGCAAACTGCAAGCGACAACACTTGTTTCTATGAAAATCTATGAATCGCTGCGCGTCGCGTCTGCAGGCAGCAGTGTCGCCGCGCTTAGAATCAATTTCATAGATGTTCATAGAAACAATTAGTGGTGTCGCTTGCAGTTTGCTGTTGCAGTTTGCGGTCTGCGGCCCGTCTCGGACTTGTACCTTAATGGATGTTAATTGACTATGATTGTGTTAGTGAATGTTTTTAAGAGACGCCATGTTATTTTAAAAATTGTGATAAATTAAAGTTTTCTTGTTAGGTAGGTAATGGATGCAAAATGCATATAGGAAAGTAATTACCTACTTTTGACTAAATATATTATGTTTTTATTCAAGCGTATAGTGAACAGGTACCTTCTAAGGATCGTGTACCATCTTAGAAGTTAGACCACATCTTAGCTTAACATCAGGCGAGATTGTGGTCAAGCGCTTCCCAATCAACAATAAAAAAGTCCATTAAAAAACCTTTGCATAAGACACCTTTACTTCCAAACAAATACTAAAGCATTATTTTCTTCATCAACAAAGTATCACACAAATATACGAAAACTACTCCATTTCATACAGCATTATGTTAAACGCGTGGTCTGATCAAGACTTGTGTCTGCAGCATATTGTGCAACCACGCATGGCCGCTACACAAATCTGACGGGCACAATGTAAATCCGATCTGACAATTGCAACTAAAATAGACGTGTATTTTCCACTAGAATACTGGGAGACAATTTTGACTGTATTGTTAGATTTAGATACATATAAAGCAATTTGACCTCTTATTGATCACTGTACTTAAATATCAATTAGTATTTTTTGACTGACTGACCGGTTGGCTTGGTAGGTAGTGGCGCTGCCTTCCAAGCCAGAGGTCGTGGGTTCGATTCCCACCCGGGGAAAATATTTGTGTGATGAACATAGATGTTTGCTCTGTGTCAACTGTTTTAAATTACCTATATATGTATGTTTATCAGCCATCTGGTTTCCACAACACAAGCGAAAGCTTGGTATGGGATCAAATCGTGCCGTGTGTGAAAATTGTCCTGAAATATTTATTTATTTATTATAATTTAAGGAATTTATATCCATGAGCGGCTTAACTAAGATTTTAAATTGTTTATTTATTGATATAAGTTTTCACTTCGATCGAATTTTGTTCAGCTTTTAGTCACAAAGTTCAGACGGCACTGGGGTTGCCTCATTTCTTGTTATTCATAAGTATGTTTTTATAAAAGTATGGACTTTCTTTAAAACCTTTATTGTATGTTAAGTATGCGTAACATAAGCTTTGCTTTGTGTGTATGCTTTTAAGAGAGTGTGATAGTGTACATCTGTACAGGTTTTTTTAAATGCTTTGTTAACATACACGTAATTTCTTATACCCAAACTGAGACAATTTTATGAAATTTGATTTCAAATATCTAATAAGGGCTGATGATTTTATAACCGAATAAACAAGCTTTATGCACCCCATCTTATAAATAACTTGACTCAACACCCCTGTATATTGAATAATCCGCAATTATTTAAATTGAAATGCGCGCAGTAATGCATTTCCTTAGATTGAGCAGTCAACGAGCGTGAAATACGGTGGGGTGGGGGAAGGGGGAGGGGGAGGTAATTATTTAAATGATGTTATTGAATCGTAGCTCAAAGCTTTCTTGTGTTCAATAAATCATGATTTCTTTTTGTAATCGAAGGGGGCGCGGGCGGGGTTAAACTGGTTGTTGGTCAACAAAAATAATTGTCGTTATATAAAAACATTTATTAACAAAGGGCTTAAGTAGCAAGCATTCTCTAGTTTTTATTTGTGCAAAACAAAGATGTTGAATATCCATTTCAACGAAGGACTTACAAAGGAACTTACCACACTCAAATCTATTCAATCATTCAGAAGCTCCTACGTACGTAAAACTAAAAGCGCCGCGATTTTTCATGATGCTAAAACAAACTCGCTTTTTCATGATGTTCTAATACAAAAATCTATATTATTGATATTAACTATATCAATGTGCAAGTTTGAATGTTTGTTACTTAATTACGCCAATAAAACAGAGCGAAATTTTATAAATCTTGGAAGTATTATAGCTTTGTGTAGTTTGTTATTTAATACACAAGTTATAGGTAAATAGCGTACATATATAGCTAAAAACTAGCTTTTGCAATGCCCGTGGCTTTAAAAACTACTACATAGAAAGAAAGACACTACATGCTACTACTATACATATAGTAAGTGTATACGAGTTATTTCCTCAATAATACTTAAATAGTTGCCGAAAAAAGTGTATGAAAACTATCACATAAATATCGCTAACCGTTATGAATGCGGTTCGATTCCCGCTAACGCGATAAAATATTCATTAGGCGTGACGTCACAAGCCTGCCAAATTCAATATGTCTCAATTTGATGCCCCACGGACGCGTGTGCCATTACAGGGACATTACTGAGTTCTGCTTTTATATGTATGTTGTATGGAAGGGTACATAATTTGTGTATGGAGTCTCGATCTCATAATTTATTCTAAAACATAAAGTGGGAAAAAGAACTGAAAGAAACAAGAATATTCATATCAAACAAAAATCTATATCTATATTCTGACATCAATGAACTTATTAGTGCAGTTCACAAACCGCTGGAATTCAAAAAGAATATCTAAATTGGAAGCTACAGAGGTATCAAAGTATATCGTTAAAGAGTTTTCAGTTGGAGGCGATGTTAAAGGCCGGGATTAAAACTAGGCAGGCGGAGTCGGATTATGCAGTAGTTATTAAATAACTTCGCGAGGACCAACTTTCGAAGCTATTCTAACTAATAGTCCGATCGTTTAAGATATTTTTAAATTGAAACGTCAATAATTTCGAATTCGAATTGCAGTTTTGAATATTAATTCTTCGTACTTTTATGTAGTTATTTTACGTTAAGTTGCAAAGTTTTATAGTTTCACGGAATGAGTGGATTGAATATTGAATAAAACTGTTTCCAGTTTTAATTTATTTGCTGTAGTTTTTTGTGATTTATGTATTTTACAGGCCTTAATTTTTAATGTAAATTGTTTTTTTATAATATTGTGCTACCTCAAAACACAATTAAAAGAACTTTTGCTTGTTTTTATGCTTGTAACAAAAATGTTTGTTGATATAATATATTTTATATTGAAACGCTCTGGTACATTACTTATAAATCTCTTCTGATAGCCATAACTACATAGTTTGTTTTCCTATTGAGAAAATCTTAATAAAATTTGCCCAAATAATGCTATTATTTTGCAAAAAAAAAAATAGTAGGTAAGCATATTGTTTTTGGTACCTATATCGCTTGAATTGATTTGCATGAAATGTATGGATAACAAACAAACTATAATATGAGCTACTTTCAACGCTCCTTTCAATACTAGAACTACGCTTGTTTTTTATTTTATGTATTTGATAGACCATTGGACGTTTGTACCTAACTGATCTGACAATTGGACTTAGGCCAAAGCTACCATCTTTATTTTGAGTATTAAAACGGCGCGTGGTTCTTAGAAAAATATTTGTTCTTTTCGATACAAGAATTACGCGTTTCAATATAAGAAATACGCTTTTTTTAATACAAGAAATACGCCACTTGCGATACAAGAACTACATTACTCGCAATACAAGAAATACGCTATTTTCAATACCAAAAACTACACTACTCTTGGTGTAAGTCCTACGCTTGTAAAGCGTGAATGATTGGCTCATTCACTCAATAAATGTGTGAAGATGTATAAAACATATTGAAAACTTCAGTCTTTTTAGTAGCGTCGTTTAAAATCAAATTCATTATGCGTGCGGCACAAAAATATCTAAGTGAAAGCCATAGGACTACAGTCAAAGGGTGTATCCAATAACATATCGTTACACTACAAGGGCAGCAAACCTTTTAGCAGAATTGCATAATAACTTTATCTACGGATTGAGTGCTCTTTTTATGGACGCCGCCTCGGCATGTGAGCGTAATAGATAAAGTTTGTGAATTTTAAGTAAAAACCTTCATCTTCGTTAGCCTTTTCATTGTATATAAATTAATGCTTTATAATCGTCTAGGCTGTTATAATTAATACATGGAAAGAAAACAATTTTGTTTTTGCTAGAAAAAATAACCTTTTTTTTAAGGCTTTCATTTTAAAATTTGGAGAATGAGATGTTACGCGATCATGTGTAATAAAAAAAGAAAACTTATGATGATAAAGGAAGTATTTTTTTTATTGAAATCAATCAGTATTTAGCTCTACGAAGTATATCTAGCGCCGAGTCGTCGCGCGTAGTCCTGAATGCAGATTCACAAAACGTGGAGTTTTATTGAATAAATTTTATTGCAAAGAGAGCACATGTCTAGGTCTGGGCTACATCTGTTCTCTTTGATACTAAACATAAAATCTAGACTTTAAAAAGCCAGTATAAATCTTATTGATTCCACTCGCTGTCTATAAATATATTGGTTTTGTGTAAAGTCGTTTGCAATAGACTTTTATACAAAAGGATTTTATTTTCGACGTTTTTACATTTTTATGTAAAAATAAGTGTGTTTTTTATTTATTATAACTGACATAGAAGAGCTTAAAAGCTTACGTCGCGGCTCAGGATTTGGAGATATAAACTTAAAAAAATCACTACATAGTATAAAACAAAGTCGCTTTCCCTGTCCCTATGTCCCTATGTCCCTTTGTACGCTTAAATCTTTGAAACTACGCAACGGATTTTGATGCAGTTTTTTTTAATAGATAGAGTGATTCAAGAGGAAGGTTTATATGTATAATAACATCCATTAAATAGTGGAGAAGTACTGTTATTTTTGAGGTTTCTAATGTGATGTCGTAAAAAATTACATTTTTTCCGCTTACATTGCAAACGCAGGCTGAACCCTACGAGTTTTATCAAAATAATGTACTAAGTATTATACACATTGAAAAGGTCTACAGAAAAGTCCGCGATGGTATATGTCTATCTCTTATGGATAACCCACAATAACTTTTTTTTGTCATTTACTTTTTACGACAAATAATGGCTAATTTTCGATGCGATTTTAACCAATACAGCATTAATCCTTAACCAATGAAATACCTTGAATACATTGTTCATTTAATATAGATCTATATGGCCCTTTACACCGTATGATATTTTAAGTGAATATTTTCGAAGATATTACAGATTTAAAAATTGCGGGACGTAGCGTTTGCGGTGGTACCGGCCGGCCGCCCGGCTATGTATTTTATACCCGTGCGAACCCGGAGCGGGCCGCTATGTTTTTATATACAACGTTCACAATTTTTCTGTAGTGTATTTAGTATCATCATTGCACCCGTGCGAAGCCGGGGCGGGTCGCTAGTATACAATAAATTGAACTAAGTCATATTTTATTTTTACAGTTTATTCAAGTAAATGAAAAGGTACATAATTTGAATATCATAATATTTATGTTTGTCTTTGTGGAAATAATTATCTCAATCAATTTTATTGAATAAATATTTTTTTTTATAATACGGAAGCTTTATGATTATAATAAATAAATTGTATGTGGGCTTGTGATAAACAGACCTAATAATTTTTTTCTGATTATTCTGATCAATATAATTTTCAAAAAAACATATATAAGACCATGTAGAAAAATATGCTTATGAAAATAAATAATAGCACAAAACTGCATTTAATGTAGCATCTCGTTAAAAATACATGAAGCGGTCAGAGTTATTAAATAAGTTCCAAGTCCACACTTATTTATCGGTATTTTATACAAGAACGACGCGTAATGTCGCCGTAACGCTCGCGCTATTTAGGGGCTTTGGGCATAGCATGATTCAATGTAAATTATATGGATTATATTGCAAGTTTAGAAATTTTACCCTGTTTTATTTTCTCGTCTAGAGAACGCGGTGTTTGAGTGGCTTTTATTTGTATTTATTTTTTTTAGTATTGTATCTAGTGGTATGTGAGGAAAATAATAAATACTGTAATACTTACTGGAAATTGTGTGAAAAATGTTTATTAGAGAGTTATCATCATCATCATCATCACCAGCCTTTGTTTGTCCACTGCTGGACGAAAGCCACCTTGAGAGTTATAATAATAATAATAATAAAGCCTTCTTTATTCCATAACTCAAATTTTACATTTCAAATGGTGTTAGTATTATTAGTAGGTATTATTATTATGCTAGTTAGTAAGTGTTAGTTTTATTGTATATTTAGTTGAGGTATGGATCTCGTTTGAGTAAAGGCCTCCTCCATTTTCTTCCAAAGATTTCTGTCTTTTCCCTTATAAATCCAATTTTTCCCCGCGACCCCTATAAAATCATCAGACCACCTTTTGAATGGACGTCCAACATTCCTTTTGCCCAATACTGGTCCCTTCCATCTGGTAGTTAGCAGTGTCCACCTTTTGTCAGTGTAGCGCGAAATGTGACCTGCCCATTGCCACTTAAACCTTGAGAGTTATAGGTACATTTATTTCAAAAATATTTCATTTCACTTTACAAAAATGTGTTTAGAAAATTACATAATTTACATTTCACGCGTTAAGCATTCGCGAGTAAATGCTAAGGTAGGTTATTAGGTAGAAATTTTATTTTTATTTTTTTATTTTATTTTATTCATAATTAAGGCACCTTACAGCTGTTATTAAGATAAATTATACAAATTACACATAAAAACGCCAATTACAAGGCACACCAATAATAGTCCAATTGTGTGACAACAAGAGGTAAACTAAAAGGGAACAATAATTGTTTTCTTTTTCTTTAACAAAAGTACAACAATTTTTCTTGATGAAACATAAAACGTACATGAAAAATAAATGTGACTTCTAGTAAACAAGCAACATCAACAAAATAACATTAAAGTTGAGAAAAAACAAAAATAAAAATGAGCCTAATAATGTGACTGTGTGAGTGAATGAGTGGATGTGTGAGTGAGTGTGTGTGTGTGTGTGTGTGTGTGTGTGTGTATGTGTGTGTTAATTATTCAAATCTGAAGAATTGCACTTTTAAATCTAGGACGTGACAAACTAAATATATCAGCTGCGCTAAATTTATTATTGTATACTTCAGGGAGTCTGAAATATGGAGAATTTTTAAGATAGTTTGTAGATGTTGAGGGCACTAAGAACAGATTTTTTTGACGAGTGCCTTGACTTGGAACCCGAAAATTTAAAGGATTCAAAATAGAGATACAGTCAAATTTATTATTTAAAATATCAAACAAGAACATTACGTCGATTAGATCTCTTCTATCCGATAGTGCGTTAATATTATAATGTAGGCAAGCTTGCTCGTAGCTTTCAGGGAAATGTTTAGATTTAAAATTTAATTTCTTAAAAAATATCTTTTGTATCTTTTCTAGCCTATGGATATAACATTTGTAGACTGGTCGCCATATTACACATGCGAACTCAAGGATACTCCGAACATATGCGAAGTATAAGATCTTTAAGCATCGTATATCATCAAAAGGTTCAGCTGTGCGCAAAACAAACCCTAAATTAGCAAAAGCCTTTTTTGTGACGTAGTCAATGTGATCGTTGTACGTGAGTTTCTCATCCAGTATCATGCCCAAATCCCTTACTGTATTCGTGGAAGGAATTTTTTCGTTGCAGATTGAATATTCAAAATTTATAATATTTTTTTTATTTCTAGAGAAAGTTATTTTTTGGCATTTATTAATATTAACGGATATCTTATTTATGTTATAATAGTTTGTTAATCTATTTAGGTCGTTTTGAAGTGATAGACAATCATCTAAACTAGCTATTTTAGTAAATATCTTTTTATCGTCCGCATATAAAAGAAATTTAGAACTAAGAAAGCATTTATCTATATCATAAAGATAGATATTGTACAGCAAAGGCCCCATGTGCGAACCCTGGGGCACACCTGAAGGGATATCTACAAAGTTAGACCTATAACCACCAACTACAACGGCTTGACAACGATTTCTTATGTAAGAATCTATCCATCTTAGTAGGTTACCTTTGATATTAACGTCTGAAAGCTTGCCTATTAGAACATCGTAATTTACTCTGTCAAATGCCTTCTCAAAGTCTGTATATATTACATCAACCTGTACTTTGTCACTCATATTGATGTTGAGATAGTGGGTAAGATCCAATAAGTTCGTTAAGACATTTCGTGATTTTATAAAACCGTGTTGATTATGTGGAATATAATTCAGAGCATGTTTGTAAATACTTTTATAC